>JBBPBX010068411.1:0-19135 GCA_038048925.1 Garcialebias charrua
CTAACGCACATGAGGGAATATATGATACTAACACACTGAGTGGTTCACACTAAGATAATCATTTAACAAGAGAAGAATAGAATCGTCTAATAAAACTGGATGACTGGTCTTAATCAGGAGAGAGATTTGGGCCAAAGTGCAGAGGAGCTGAACCATTTAGTTTAATCGAAAATCAAAATACAAGTTTTATTTACAAAATCTGATAAAAATCAAGCTAGTAAGACTTCAGAGTATAAACTACTAGAAAACTTCAGCTATATTCCAACGTTTACATCATTGTTTGAAGAGTGTGCCGTGTTTTTGTAACCATTATCACTTATGAAACTTTATTTAAAACTAGAGAAATGTCCTGCCAAAATGCAGTGTGAATGCTTATTGCAGAAGAACTTGCTGAAAAACAGCTAATAATAGCTAAAAGAAACATGCTGAAATGTAGCCGAAATGGAAGAAAAAGCCTAAATTGGCAGAAGAAAGCCTTTGAATGCATATAAATTGGGTTTGAATAAGCGGAACTGAGCACAAAATTTAGGAAATTACAATAGCTTCAAAAAATAGCTGAAACTAGCAAAAAGTTGCTGAAAATGTACAAAGCTTAAGCTACCAGAAGGAAGTGGAAAGAGCTGAAATGCACACAAAAAATGAGGAATTAGCTGGCAAAGCTAAAATTAGCATAAAACAGATAAATAGTGGCTGAAATTCCAAAAAAAAACTGAAAGTAGCAGAAATAGCTCAAAGGAACATAAGCTGAAAATAGCATAAAGACGTTAATTAGGCTGAAAGTAGCAGAAGTTACCACGAAAAAACTTGAAATGATCCAAAAACAGCAGAAATTAGCTACAAAAGCTAAAAAGCTAGCTGAAAAAGAACATGTTTAAATTAGCAGAAGGAAGTAGCGAGGGCATGTTTTCCCAATTAGGCTGAAAGAAGCTGAAATGAGCACAAAAGAGTGGAAATTACCTGAAAAAAGCTGAAATGAGCAAAACAAAAAGTTGAAAAATAGCTAAAAAAGCAGAAAGAAGCTGTAATTACAAGAAGGAAGTGGAGAGAGCAATTTTTTTTGATGAATTAGGCCAAAAAAAGTTTAAATAAGTTTTTAAAAAAAAAGTGGAATTAGCTGAAAAAGCTTATTTAGCATAAAACAGCTATCTGAAATTGTGGAAAATGCTGAAATCTGCAGAAATAAGCTGAAAGGAGCATAACAAGCTGAAATAGCAGAAATAAGTAAGGGTGAATTCACACCAGCCCTGTTTAGTCCGCTTTAATCAAACTCTTGTCCGTTTGCCTATAAAGTCCGGTTCGTTTGGGGAGGTGTGAATGTGCAATCCAACTCTGATACGGACCAAAAAAGTGAACTCTGGTCCGCCTTAAAACCTACATTTACAACATTCTCCATGTCTCCTGCCTCATCTTCTGCTCATGCTGAGTCCATTGATGAAAAATTACAAAGAATCTAAAACCGCTCAAATTTGACGCCACTCTGTTTTTGTTTTTATTTCCAGAAGGAGAAGAAGAAGAAGAAGAAGAATGTCTTCTTCAGGGTTTTTTGTGTTATTTCCTTCTTTGTGCAGCGTGTGTGGGAACAGGTTGGCTTGATTGATTCAGTGTACAGGAAACCCTCGAGGTACGACACCTGCGACCTACGGCAACTCAGACTTACGATTTTATCATATTTAATAAAAATATGATTAAAAAATTTTTTTTTTTTTTTTTTTTTGTGTGTGTTTAAAAGTTATTAATTTCATGTGTATAGCACTTTGTTGCAGCTGTGGTTGTTTTAAATGGCTTTATAAATAAAGTATAATTATTAATTTTACGTTTTGATTAGAAATTTATCGTATTTACGCAACTTCCGGTCGTTTCCGGTCGCCACTTCCGGTCGCCATTTTACAACAGTACTGCGGTCAATGGAGCTCCAGAGGCTACTGTCAGCTGGCTCCGTGTGCCCGATCAGGGTTGCCTCATACGGATAAATTAGCTGGAAACACTCGGTCAACTCTGTGGACGTCTCAGGTCCGGAGGAGCAGCCGCCGATCGCCCCGCGATCGCTGCCACAACGCCGCCCGACATGCTAACGACAGCAGCTAACAGAGCAGCTAACACAGGCGAAGACACCGAGCCGACATGCCGCGGAGGGGCCATCTGCGGCCGGGAGCTCGCCGCAAATGTCCGCCTGGCAGTCGGGGGACACCGGCTCAAAGTAAGACATTATATTTTTTATTTATTGTACAGTACAGTATTCATTTACTGTGCAGTTCTGTGCGTGTTTATGGCCTTAGTATGTCTGCTTGTTCAGTCTCATGCCATTAAATATGTGTGCGGCGCTCCGTTAGCGGTATAGCCGCGACCTATGTCAGAAACGCGGACCTACGACAGGCATGTGTTTTGGTCCGCGAGGTACGACAACATCGACCTAAGTCACACCCGTAGGTCCCAATCCCTGACGTACCTCGAGGGCTACCTGTATGAATGCAAACCACACCAGCTGAAATTGTAAACAAATGCACCAAATTTTGCTCCCCAGCCAAACAGAGTCTACCGGACTACCAGGTGTTTAAACAGCTTAGCTTTTTGGTAAGTTTTATAGCTTTTAGCTATGCAATTTATAAAACACACAGTTTTTCTTCTGTTTTTCAGCACGTAACTCTTTCTGCAATTTTTGTGATATTTCAGCAAATCATATGTCAAATCGTTCAGTTCATTCCTGTGATGATTTTTGGTGTCTGTGTAGTTTTACTATTTCAGCCATGTTTTTCTCATTGAAAATGAACAGAAAACATTTTCATTTGAGCTTTTGAACTGTTTCAGTTTTTTTAAAGCTTTTCCGCTCCTTTCAGATTCTTTCTGCTAAATTCAGCCTTTGATTATTTAAAACAATTATAATTTAATGTGTTTTTTTTAGGTATTCTTCAGCAAAGTTTGGTCTTATTTTGTTATTTATTAAAATATCTTTTCTGCCTTTTGTGCTTTTTATAATAATTTCAACTTTTTGTTCTCCTCATTCTTCTAATATTAGCTTTAAAATACTTTTTTGTTGCTAAGTTCAGCTTTTTCTGCTAATTTTATTTTGTTTGTTTTTTGTGAAAATTGTGATTTTAATGGAGATTTATTTATTTACTTATTGCAATTTATTCAGCCTCTCGGCCTATTTCAGTTTCAGCTTATTCTGCTACATTTCTCTATTTTGCCTTTTACATTTGTGCCATTTTTTCTACTATCTGCGTTTATTTTCATGCTCTCAGCAAATGTCAGCTGTTCAAACTCAACTCACATTAACAGTTCAGTGCTGAAACCTTTTCAGCTGGTTTCAGTTTCTTCAGCAGCTTTCAGCTAAAATATAATGTGTAAATTTTCACGGGAAGTGCAGTTTTTTTCCATTCTGCTTATTTTAACTCAGTTTTCTTCAACAACTACCATGAAAGCAAAGGATTTTCTTTACCTTTTAATCTATTTTGTGACTAAATGATGTTCTGTCAAATCTACCGGTTGCGTGTCACCCACTCCTAGAGGAAAACGTAGAACTTTGTGTCCACCGAACATGAAGCTAATGAGTTTGGGAGACCTTTGATGTGACCCTCATATGAATCTCTCATGTTCTGAACTGTAAATATGTCTAAGATGACATGCAGGTGCTTTTCCCTCTAACCGTGGCAGAGGTAACGTTAGACAGGAAGAAACCCTCTTTTGAACTCAGGGTCAATAAGAACAAATCTGTTTTAACATACAGTATATATTTGAGAGATTTAGGAAAGTTGTGTCTTGTTGGAGGGACTGTCATATTTTTTTCTTTATTGAGAGATGACAGGGTCCACAGCTTTGAAATGAGTTTGGCTTTTACCGTATTTTCCGCCGTATATGTCGCTCTAGTGTATAAGTTGCATCAGTCCAAAAATGTCTAATAAAGTGTGTGTGTGTGTGTGTGTGTGTGTGGGTGGGTGGGGGAGTTGCTTTACCATATGAGTTATAGTTATTATGCGTCACCGTTGATGACCCAGAAATGTGGGCCGGTGTGCCAAAAATCTGTTGGCTGCCAAATGGCGGCTGCGGGAGCATGCACGGGAGGACTTCAATAAGAATTTAAAAAGATTAACATTTAAAAACAATTATTTGTTTGTTCGACATTATAGCAAAGGTGTGACTGAGGCGGAGCGGGGACGAAAACTGTGGCTGCGAGCTCTGTAGCCTTCATCTGTAGCAATCATCTGATGCCCCCTTACACCTGGCTCGGTTGGTGGAGGAAGGCTGTAGAGCTTGTAGCCGGAGCCACGATGGATAGATGGATGGACGAATGAATTAATGGATGGGTGGCATACCGTCTCGGAAGAAATGCGCCCAGCGGGAGCCAGCCAGACACGGGGGGAATGTTCCCCGCGAGCTGTGCAGACTTCCCCTCTGCCGGGTTGAATCCCCGGGCAGACTGCACTGGCCCGACTCGTTTACAAACTTTCTTTCTGCTGCTTGATTACTGTTTTGGGCTGCATATTTTATTATCTGCAGTTTGTAATCTGCAAAATATAATTTCTTCTTTGGGGGTAGCGGGGCAGAGGAACAACATAAAAACCTAGAGGGCCCTCAAGAGGCTGCAACTGGTAATGTTTACTGGTTCTTGTCTATGAACGAACATTTCAAATGTCAGTCAAAAATTGGGTTATAAATACGAGGGAAAAGTTTATTAGCCGCTTCGATGTATAAGTTGCAGGACTTGCAAATGTATGCAAAATTGTGCAACTTATATGCCAGAAACTATGGTACTCGGGGAAACAACCTGATTACCGGTACATTTTTCACACCATGCAGAGCCAAAACTGCTGCATGTTATAATAATAATAATAATAATAATAATAATAATAATAATAATAATAATAATAATAATAATAATAATAATAATAATAATAATAATAATGAATTCAATTTATAACGCATCTTTCATCCATCCATCCATCCATCTTCTTCCGCTTATCCGGGGTCGGGTCGCGGGGGTAGCAGCCTAAGTAGGGAGGCCCAGACTTCCCTCTCCCCAGCCACTTGGAGCAGCTCCTCCGGGGGAATCCCAAGGCGTTCCCAGGCCAGCCGAGAAACATAGTCCCTCCAGCGCGTCCTGGGTCTTCCTCTGGGTCTCCTCCCGGTGGGACATGCCCGGAACACCTCACCAGGGAGGCGTCCAGGAGGCATCCTAACCAGATGCCCGAGCCACCTCAACTGGCTCCTCTCGATGTGGAGAAGCAGCGGCTCTACTCCGAGTCCCTCCCGGATGACTGAGCTTCTCACCCTATCTCTAAGGGAGAGTCCAGACACCCTGCGGAGAAAACTCATTTCAGCCGCTTGTATCCGAGATCTCGTTCTTTCGGTCACAACCCAAAGCTCATGACCATAGATGAGGGTGGGAACGTAGATCGATCGGTAAATTGAGAGCTTTGCCTTTCGACTCAGCTCTCTCTTCACCATGACAGACCGGTACAGCGCCCGCTTCACTGCGGATGCTGCACCTATCCGCCTATCGATCTCACGCTCCAGTTTTCCCTCATTCGTGAACAAGACCCTGAGATACTTAAACCATAGACATTAAAACACTAGATGCCCCATCGGAAGCTGAACGGCGTAACCACGTCGCCGCCATATTGGAGGAGGAGACGAGTGTACTTGGTAGAGACGGGAGAAAACAAAATGCCTCGTAGTTGTGCGGCTTGGAATTGCTGTAACTGTTTAGGTGTCAAATCAAAATCAGAAGGAATTACCTTTCACAGGTAAGGCATAACACTTTCTCTAGATTGTATTTAAGCTATAGTCTGGACGATTTTCACAATTATAACATTGTTTTGGAACCGTAAACTAGTCAAAGAAAATACTATGGTTATGGTTTCCCGCTCCTCAGATTTCATTGATACAGTTACTTAGATGGTATTTACTTTAGTCTGCACACGGTATTAAACAACAATATATACACATATATTGATAATTACGAGAATAATGTCAAGAAAGTCAAATTAAAACGATTAAGTCATAATAAATCAAGCTCTGTTTTGATCAGCTTGATCAAGCAGCAGCCAGTTTCTCTCTGTTGTACTGCTCGTACAGATAACATGTGAGCTAACTTATTTATGTTTAATTCTTGAAAAAATTATAACAGTTAACTTCAAAACAGTCCTCGTTTTAACACAAACGCAAAACTTATTTTTGTAGGAATTCTCATAATGGATGGCTGTACTAGAAAATGTAATTTTCCTTCGAGGATTATTATTAATAATAATAATAAAATTGTAATTTAACAACTGAGTTAATATATCCAGTCAAAATGGAACTGTTAAAGGTTTAAAATTGTAAGAAAGATTTTATGGTACTATTACCAACTGTATCCCTTATTCAGAAGATAAAATAACAAATAAATGAATTGGCTCAGTCAAGCATTTTGTTAGTTTGTTGTTGCTGTGTGTTTAGCTTTTGTTCTTCTTTATAGGTTTCCTAAAGATAGTGTTAGGAAGAGAAACTGGGAAGTTGCGCTGAGGAGGGAAGGCTTTTCAGCCAGTTCATCTTCAGCACTCTGCAGCAAGCATTTCAAACCTGAAGACTTTGACAGAACGGGTCAGACAGTGCGGCTCAAAGATGGAGCTGTTCCTTCTGTCTTTAGTTTCCCTGCTCACCTCCAAAAGGTATTTATGTTAAAATAGTTTGGAAGATAAATGAATGCTGTGCTAATGCACTTTTTCTGAATGTGAAGGAGTTTATTTGTTTTGTGACTAAAAATTATCTTTTACTTTAGCCTGTTTCTACCAGAACAACAGAGACATCAAAGAAGGCTCAAGAAGCTCTCTTAGTGGACTGCTCCCAATCTGTTCAAAACAGTGATGAGCCCCTGCCTGTTGTGAGTACCCATAGTGGACACTAATCAAACAGTTGTGTACATCCCTTCTTAGTTCAAATCTCTTGTCATCCTATACCACTTTTCACTAGGTCACTTTTTAAAGACGTTTAATTTGACAATCCTTTGTGTGCACTATAGGACCACTCCTATGCTCTACCTTCTTCAACAGATGAGTTGAAGGCCAAACTCATTGCTGCCTTGGATAGGGTGGAGAGTCTGGAGAAAGACAAAAACAATTCAATGGCTCGAGAAAGGAGGGCAAAGAACAGTGTGCAACACTTTAGAAGAACTTCGAGAGAAGTCACTCATAAATGATGAGCTGAAAGACAAGCTTGAGTCATTCTCAGGTAAATGAAAACATAAATTTGTAGAGAATATGAATCTAGTTGAATATTTTTGGTCTTTGTTTAGACTTTCATGTTATTTCCAATGTCCTTAATAATGCCCTTTTCCAACTGAATTTCAGACCTTCCTGTAGACCTCCTGTCAAAAAACAGCCATGAGTACACCAAAGACCAGAAGGAGTTTGCCATCACTCTCCACTTACACGGCCCAAAAGCCTACACCTACTTAAGAGAGTCTCTTAATATTAAACTCCCGCATCCACATACACTACAAAGGTATTATTAACATTACTTAAAGTTTTGTTTGCTATACTAGTTGTATATTTTTATTCCTTTATGACTGAACAAAAGAAACTGCAGTACATTCATTGCTAACATTACAACACTACATGAAAAATAATGGTAAAGTACTAAATAGAGCATTGAGGAAATACCCTTCTCTTACCTAAATATGTTTGTGTAATTTCCAATATTGCTTCCAGTGCTAAGCGATCTGCCTTGAATATACTGATTAGGGCATCCATAATAACCATCCATATAACTGTTTTTTTTTTCTTTCTTTTTGCCAAGGTGGATGAGCTCTGTGGATGCAAAGCCTGGCCTCAACATGACCATGTTGGACATGCTGAAAAGGAAAAAAGAGCAAGATTCAGCTAAATATGGATATGTGTGCCTCATGCTGGATGCCATGGCAATTAAAAAACACATCCACTATAATCCTAAGACCCACAAAATGTCGGGGTATGTGGACATGGGGGATGGTGCAAATGAGACTGACATTGCCACTGAGGCTCTTGTTTTTATGGTGGTTGGCCTCCAAGGCCATTGGAAGGCGCCAATTGCGTACTTCCTGACCCAGTCACTGTCCCCAGAAACACAGGAGGTTCTACTTGTGCATGCTTTGGAGGAACTGCATGAGCATGGCATAACAGTGGTGTGTGTCACTATGGATGGGCATGCCTCCAATATAAGCATGTGCAACAGACTTGGATGCCAGCTAAAGGGAAACTCTGCTGAACCCCTAAAAACTTTTTTTGAACATCCAGTGACTGGTGAGAGGGTGTTTGTGATGATGGATGCTTGTCACATGCTTAAATTGGCACGAAATATGCTACAAGCATACAGTCCTATTACAAGCCAAACTGGACAGATCCACTGGAAGTACATTCTTCATCTGAATGATGTCCAGACAAAAGATGGATTGCACCTGGCCAACAAGGTAAGCATGGCTTGAAGTGTTCAGATGCAATACCTCATTTGGGGTATTGAGATTTTTAAAACTTCATGTAATATTTATTTTAGTGCATTCACAAGTTCATAAATCTTTTTGTTTAACCCAAAGGTAACCGACAAGCATGTGAATTTTGATTCACAGAAGATGAAGGTGTCGCTGGCTGCACAGACCCTGAGTCGCTCGGTAGCAGTAGCCCTACATACTCTGAGGGACCTCGAGTATCCACAGTTTCAACACTGTGATGCAACTGCTGAGTTTATTGAGGTAATAAAACTAGCATTATTAACAACATTAAGACGTTTAGTAACATAAAATTAGAACAGTTTCTGCTTTTTATAACCATAGGCACCAAAATTTTATTAATGCAGACTACTTGCTTATAGATAATTGACAGGCTCTTCGACATCTTGAACAGCCGCAACCCTCATGCCAAAGGGTTCAAAGCTCCCTTGGGTTTATTGAACTGGGCAGAAACATTTGTTCTTTCATTTGTTCTTTGATTTGTTCTTTGTTCGACTGCCCCTAGTGGTCTGGAGCACTTCCGTTGTGGCTTTTCTATTTGCAGCTCGTTCTGTATTTGCAGGTCGTCCCCTTTTGGGAGCGCGACTTATCTTTTGCAGTGCGCCTCATCTGTTGGAGCGCTGCTGTTTTCATTTTGATGCGTGTTTCAACTTTTGGAAAGCTGCTGTTTTCATTTTGTTGCGTGTTTCAACTTTTGGAACGCTGCTGTTTTCATTTTGATGCGTGTTTCAACTTTTGTAACGCTGTTGTTTTCATTTTGATGCGTGTTTCAACTTTTGGAGCGCCGTTTTCTTTTTGCAGCGCGTTTGCACCCCTCGGCCACCGTAAAAACTATTTAGTACCCTGATGCATGCTCAATAATCCAGGTAGAAAAATCTAAAAAAGCTAAGTCTGGTCCTCTGGACATTCAAAAAACAAAACAAAGCAAAAAAAAAAAATGTAGAAACGTTTCGTCTTTCATCCATCGTCAGGCTGATGGTCCTCCTTGATCATGTGAGCAGCTGGTTTCGGCTGTCATCAGCCAACTGGTTGATCCACTGTGAGAGGGTGCTATTTATAAGACTGAGCTGAATACAGCAGCTCAGACTGAGGAAGTCTTTCGGACGAAAGACGAAACGTTTCTACAATTTTTTTTTTGCTTTGTTTTGTTTAGTTTTTTGAATGTCCAGAGGACCAGACTTAGCTTTTTTAGACACTTTTGGACTGTTAAATCAGCTAAGCTAAGAAGCTAAGCCACGAGCTAAGCTAACAGGCCGACCTCGGGGAAAAACCTCCGTCTTGTCGAAGCTCCAAAATTCACAATTAAAACCCGTGCCTTCGTGTAAAAAGTTGTTTTTCTCTGCAAAAAGAAGCTGAGAACTTGTTTACTGAGTTTTTAATTAAAAACTTTGTGTGAAAAATGCTAAAGAGCTCAAACCACACCGAGCTTCCGCCATTTTGAGAACTGAAGAGAGACAGCCCATGTCAGTCAAGGGGCCTTCCTCCCATTTTTCTTAAAGAGACATGCTGCTCGCGCCCTCACTATCCATCCTTCAGTTCAAACAGTCTTATACGGTGGTCAATAAAAGGTACTACACACAAAACAAATTAAACTTAAATTTGACAATAATTACTAATTATTGTCAAATTTCAAACAATATTATCGTTTATCACAATAATTTCTGAGACAATTAATCGCCCAGCAAAATGTGTTATTGTGACAGGCCTGTGGCTCATTTTATGTTGTTTTTAATTCATGTTTTCATTTTCCATGGACAGCTTCTGCAGCATCAATGGATCCAGCACAGCGGTCTCCACCCGATGTTCACCGGACTGACGGAGTAGATTATTTTCCGTCAGTAGTTCTGCTCAGTCCTCATTTCTTCCCACTCTTTTCAGCTGCTTCAGGGTGGCAACCTGGTCCTCCCACACCGATTCTTCCAACGAGCCAAGAAAGCTTCAGAGGAGAAACGTTTCCATCTCCCATGGATCGCCAGACAGGAGAGGACTTTCCTGCAACACCTCCCTGGAGAATGTTTCATTCTGATCCACAGAACCAGCAACCAGTGGGGCTGCCCATGTCTATGCCCATGATCCCATTTCAAGTCCAAACACAGAACCCACTGCCAGCTGTTCCATCTCCCCTGAACCTCTGGAGTTCTTCTCCTGCTGCCATGAGGGCTCAGGCTGAGCTGACACCCATCCTGTCGAGCCCATACGCTCCACTAAACTACTGTATCTCCAGCCAAATGTGGGCTTCCCCCCCCCCAGCAGCTTACCCCAGGCTTGATTTGGTTCCCCCTAGCATCCCAGTATGGTATGCTCCATATTCACCTCCTGACTCCTTGTTCTTTGATCACGAGGATCATCCCAGCTGGTATCAGTATCCACAGACAGTTCCGGTCCACCAGAACTTCAGTCCAGTCCTGTAAGTCAGTGCAGAGTTCATGTAAGGCGTCATCATGGTTGAGTTCTGAGTGTGTAACTTTGACTGCAGGAATTCAATTAACAACGTGATAAACGTGACTGTGGCGCCATCAGCCGTGACCAACCAGAGCCACACCCAGACGCAAGGTCAGAGGTCAAACATGCATAGACTGATCAATCACTGTAGGTCGTCTTTCCTTTCTTGTTGTTTTTGTCATAATTCAAGTTGCGTTTATTTGTCACATGCAGGTTAACACAGGGTTAACAATGAAATGCTCAGGATGAGAAAAACTGATCTGACTCGCTAAAAAAAAAATCAAAGAACAAACAAACAATAAATACTAAAAGCATGCAATAAAGGTAGACAAAAATAAAGTACCAAAAAGTGAAAAAGTAATTATAATGTTGGCAACGTCCTAAAGAGAGACAGTAAACAACAACATGATAGAATATAATGGTGCAGCAGGATGAGTTTGAATGAACAAGTATTTCAAATACAGTAGTAATACAAGCTAAAATGCACATGACATATATATATATATATATATATATATATATATATATATATATATATATATATACAAGCCCAAAACCAGAAAAGTTGGCACGTTGTGCAAATCGCAAATAAAAACAGAATACAATGACTTGCAAATCTTTTTCAACCCATATTCAACTGAATAGAATGCAAAGACAATATATTTAATGTTCGAACGGAGAAACTTTATTTTGTTTTGCAAATAACCATTAACTTAGAATTCAATGGCAGCAACACATTGCAAAAAAGTTGGCACAGGGACATATTTACCACTGTGTTACATCGCCTTTCCTTTTAACAACACTCAGTAAACGTTTGGGAACTGAGGAGACCAATTTTTGAAGCTTTTCAGGTGGAATTCTTCCCCATTCTTGCTTGATGTACAGCTTAAGTTGTTCAACAGTCCGGGGTCTCCGTTGTCGTATTTTACGTTTCATAATGCGCCACACATTTTCAATGGGGGACAGGTCTGGACTGCAGGCAGGCCAGGGGAGGACCCGCACTCTTTTGCTACGAAGCCACGCTGTTGTAACACGTGCAGAATGTGGCTTGGCATTGTCTTGCTGAAATAAGCTGGGGCGTCCATGAAAAAGACGTCGCTTGGATGGCAGCATATGTTGCTCCAAAACCTGTATGTACCTTTCAGCATTAATGGTGCCTTCACAGATGTGTAAGTTACCCATGCCTTGGGCACTAATGCACCCCCATACCATCACAGATGCTGGCTTTTGAACTTTGCGCCTATAACAGTCCTGATGGTTCTTTTCCTCTTTGGTCCGTAAGACACGACGTCCACAGTTTCCAAAGACAATTTGAAATGTGGACTCATCAGACCACAGAACACTTTTCCACTTTGCATCAGTCCATCTCAGATGAGCTCGGGCCCAGCAAAGCCGGCGGCGTTTCTGGATCTTGTTGATGAATGGCTTTTGCTTTGCATAGTAGAGCTTTAACTTGCACTTACAGATGTAGCGACGAACTGTAGTTACTGACAGTGGTTTTCTGAAGTATTCCTGAGCCCATGTGGTGATATCTTTTACACACTGATGTCGGTTTTTGATGCAGTACCGCCTGAGGGATCGAAGGTCACGGGCATTCAATGTTGGTTTTCGGCCTTGCCCCTTACGTGTAGTGATTTCTCCAGATTCTCTGAACCTTTTGATGATATTACGGACCGTAGATGGTGAAATTCCTAAATTCCTTGCAATAGCTCGTTGAGAAAAGTTGTTCTTGAACTGTTCGACAATTTGCCCACGCATTTGTTCACAGAGTGGTGACCCTCGCCCCATCCTTCTATGTGGATGACTGAGCATGTCAAGGAAGCTGCTTTTATACCCAATCATGGCACCCACCTGTTCCCAATTTGCATGTTCACCTGTGGGATATTCCAAATAAGTGTTTGATGAGCATTCCTCAAATTTCTCTGTCTTCTTTGTCACTTGTGCCAGCTTTTTTGAAACATGTTGCAGGCATCAAATTCCAAATGAGCTAATAATTGCAAAAAATAACAAAGTTTACCAGTTCGAACGTTAAGTATGTGGTCTTTGCAGTGTGTTCAATTGAATATAGGTTGAAAAAGATTTGCAAGTCATTGTATTCTGTTTTTATTTGCGATTTCCACAACGTGCCAACTTTTCTGGTTTTGGGCTTGTATATATATATATATATATATATATATATATATATATATATATATATATATATATATATATATATATATATATATATATATATATATATATATATATATATATATATATATATATATATATATATATATATATATATATATATATATATATATATATATATATATATATATATATATATATATATATATATATATATATATATATATATATATATATATATATATATATATATATATATATATATATATATATATATATATATATATATATATATATATATATATATATATATATATATATATATATATATATATATATATATATATATATATATATATATATATATATATATATATATATATATATATATATATATATATATATATATATATATATATATATATATATATATATATATATATATATATATATATATATATATATATATATATATATATATATATATATATATATATATATATATATATATATATATATATATATATATATATATATATATATATATATATATATATATATATATATATATATATATATATATATATATATATATATATATAATATATATATATATATATATATATATATATATATATATATATATATATATATATATATATATATATATATATATATATATATATATATATATATATATATATATATATATATATATATATATATATATTATACTACACAGGTTGTGTGACAGATTATTGCAGATGTAGGGACAATTATGATGATACATAGATACTGTATCATACTTTTTTTTGTACAATTGTTTGTATTTGTTTAGTTATTGTTTACATTTGACCATGCTTTCCTCCTTTTGTTTTTGGAGATTTCCTGTGTTTATTGTCATTCTTGCCTTCACCTCCTGCCCCTCATGTCCGTCAGTCTTCACCAGGGCTCAATTTGATCCGGATCCTGCCGGAATAAGATCCAGGAACTCTCTTAATTTGACAGCGTGTGTTCTAGTAACAGTTTGCTTGAATCCAGTAACTCTCAGGCTTGCTAATAATACAGTTATGAACAAATATCACTGCCTTGAGCGAATAAAACTTATATTGGAATTGTAAACTGAAAACACCCTGATGCATGCTCAATAATCCAGGTAGAAAAATCTAAAAAAGCTAAGGCTGGTCCTCTGGACATTCAAAAAATAAAATAAAACAAAGCAAAAAAACTGTAGAAAAGTTTCGTCTTTCACAACACAGATGCGATGATCTGACACATGAAAACCTAACATGACGTATTTATGACAAATCACCGTCTCTGAAAGTTCTGCCTGGTTGTGAAAACTGTCTTCTCTCACAGATGAGCAACAACATCAAGAAGCCGTTTGGCCGAGTACCGAGGGACGAGCCGCAGAGGAGGAACAACCAGAACTCCAGGTTTCTGCACAAACACCCATCAGACAGGAGCGCTGCACGGATGATCTGAGGTCCCTCTGTGCCCAGGTGCCCAACTCTGCTCCACACGAGTGAAACGCAGGGGAACACTTTAGTTAATATTTAAACACAGCTACATGCACCACTTTTTATCACCTGTGTGTCTTAGTGTCTGTTAGCAAAATATCTCATGAACCAGTGGACATGTCTTTACGACACTTTCAGGAAATAATTGTTGGATATACTTTACAACTGTTCAACATTTGGAGACAACCCAATGCAAGATGGCCGCCACAGTCAACTGATCCTAAAAACACAAAAAATGTCTGTAACTCTATCCATCATGTGGATCAGGGGTGGCCAAACACTTTATGAAGGCCAAAACTGTCCAGATGAAAGGATCATGGGCCACAAACATGTGAATTTAACTCTCAACGTGAACAATGTTTTGGAGAACGGACACATTTACTGAATTTGATGGAGAAAGTTTTAAATTGTTGTAGATCCAAATCCTTAAAAGCCTTATAAACACTAAGATTATATGTTTTTAATTAAAAATGATTTGATTTATTTGATTTGTTTAAAAAAGATTATAACCAAAGGTTTTTATTTTGTTGAATACTGCTCATTTTGAGATGATTGTTTTTCATCTGTTTTGCTGTTAAATCTAAACATTAAATAAATAAATAAAGGATGACCAACTCATTTGCAGAAAGTCTGCATCAACCTCTTAAGCCTGCTGGCCAAAATGACACCATTATTAAACTGCAGTTGTTATTTATTTATTTAAATTTATTCATTTCAGATAAAAAAATATAAAAAAACACAAGAAAACTTTTTACAACACAACGTAAATAAAAACAAAACAGTACATTAAATGAAAGGAAGCAGAAGAAGAAAAAATCTTATTATGTTTGCCCCTTTTTTAAACAAAATTAATTCAAACAATTAATTCAAAAAACAATAATCCACAAAAAAACATAACACAATAAATAACTCATCACACTTAACCATATAGTAATTTGGATATAAACCAATTTATATATATATTTTTCCCCAGAAATTTAGTTTTAATCATTTTCTTAAACATAGACATTGATTTTGCAATTTTAATATCCTTTTCTAAACTATTACACAGACCTATTCCATAAATTAAAGTAGACTTGCTTTTTTAAAGGACAGTATTTAATTTTAAACGTTCATAATCTCCAATCAGTGGCTCAGCTGAAACATGCAAGCAGGCTTAATTAATCTGGGTTTAACTCTGGTCCCAAATGATGCTAACTGAACCCACATTTGCCCTTTTTACAGCCAGATGATTTTATTTTATTCTTATATCAGATTAAGAGCTGAAATACAAGCCCAATTAAAAATAAATAAATACAATGAGATGTGTACAAAGTAAAATGTACATTTAAAACTGAACACATGTTGCAAATCATAAGCGTGTTGCAAACTTTTAATATTTTTTCTAAAAAAATTTTACAACTTTGTGGAAATAAGGCAAATGTGAATTTTATGGTATGGTCGCAAAAAGTTTTTATTTAAACCTTTATTTTATCAGGAAATAAACCCACTGAGATTATGAATGTCTTTTACAAGGATGGCCTGGACAATGTGCAAGCAAGTCATTACAAATACAGCAGTCTTAATAACAAGTAGTAAAACATCTGGTAATAAGACATAAAACACAATGCAAGTTTTTTCCAAAATCCCAATTTAAGACATTTAAATGTTACAGGTGATTAAAACCTCTGACAGTTTTTGTTTGAAACTACAATATTTTTCAGATTATAAGGTGCATTAAGTGAAACAAAACAGTCAGATAAGTCAAACTTTGTTCAGCTCATTCACAATTACCACATAAAATGGGTTCGAGGTGAGTAAGCACAACCAGAGTTAATACAGAAGACTCACTGTCGATTTTTGAGAAAATTAAAATGTTTTAAATGCACCTTATAGTCTAAAAATATGGTAGTTAAAGGAATAAACATCTCCAACCTCAACTTAAGCTGCAGCTCATTCCAAGACCGTGTTGAAATAGGACAAACTCATGTTTCCTGACTCTGTGCACAAAGGGTTCCTTGAACCTCAGCCTGGCCCTGAGTGTTCTGTTCTGTGGTCTTTTGTATTTCATGATGTGTGAAAAGTGTTTTGTCAGAGATCTGGACTTCATGCAGGTCCATCCAGCGCCTGGACTCTACTACAAAGTAGAAATGGAGACAGTAAGCAGTCTAGAAACATCTAGCTGTGAGATATTTTCTGAAAAAGAGAGTATTTGTTCTAAAGCTTTTTTTTTTTTTGCACTGACAGTGCCTCTCTAGATGTGAATGCTGCCATGTCAGACTAATGCACCCATATACCATCAGAGAAGCAGGCTTTTTAACTGTGCACTCATGAAAGAACCTTTCCTTTTTAATACAGATGTGAAAATGTTCACATTTCCATTAAACTGACCACAGAACAGTTTCCACTTTGCCATTTTATACGAGCTTTGGCTCACATGGATTTTTTATTTTATTTTTAAAAAGTTCGACAGAGCTTCGACCAGCATTTATAGAATGAAACAAGTTATATTAATGAGTTGTGGAGATGTTCCTGAAGCCATGCAGTGGGGACCCAGAACAGAACCAGTTTTTAATGCAGCAGCCTCTGATGGTACAGTCACACCAAACAGCGTTTTGAACCTCCAAAAAGCTCCTCACGCACGCAAGTGGACGCACTTGTGAATGCAGCGTGTTCAAAACTGAACGCCAGAAGCCAGAAGCTGCTGGGTGTGTGGGAGGAGCTTACCGGTATACAGAGCCCTGCACACGGAGTCCTGCTCACTCCGCCAGGCGAGGAGGAGCTGTTTATTTCCGTCTCTGTGGAGCAGACTTGACTGGTCGTGAAGGAATTGTCGCGAACACACAGCTACAATGAGTTTCTCTTCCATAGTTCACGAGCTCGCGGGTCTTTTCTTTTTTTTCCGACAAACAATACGTCACATAGTGCGCGCGCACCCTCGTTTCCGCGTCACATAGGGACTCTCCCACTGCCCCCTCTCTTCTGCCCCCCGACTCTCCCTGATTGGTTGACACACCAACCAATCAGGTGGAGTTGAGCGGCGTTTGAACGTTTGAACCGCGAAAACTTCAGCTCAGCTGAAGCGGAACTTGGAAGCCGACGCCGGTTCACGTACACGGAAAAACGCTACACAGCACGCTCCTCACGCATGCGACCTGACGCCAGACGCCAGGAGGCTGCTGGGTGCGTCCACCATTGACTTTACATGGAAGCTGGAAGTTTGGAGGTACAAACTCTGCTCGGTGTGAGCACAGCATGAGGGTCCAAAGATCACAGCCATCCAATGTTGACTTTCAGCTTTGTCCTTTGTGCACAAACAGAACGTTCCACATTCTGAAATTGTTTTAGATGCAGCTTTGAACAGAACCTCTGTCCATCTTTACTTCTGGCAGATTCTGTCTCTGTAAAAGGATTCTCTTTATTCCCAGTCCTCTTAGTGACCTGTTACCAGTTAATAGAAAAGGTCAAATGCTCCAGTTGTTTCTAGATTGATCCACTTTTACAACCTTCCGTCAGTGACTGAGCTGCTATCAAATCCAGAATTGCCTCCGTTTTGCAAATGATCACTTTTATTAGTCTTTTACACCAAGTCTCAACTTTTTGGAATTGGGGTTTTAGAGGAATCTAAATAAAACCCCTTTCAGAGCTCTGCGCTCGGCCGTACGCCGCACTACGCCGTCCGTGCGCCGTCCGTACGCAGAGGCACAAGCGTACCATGTACGCGCGAAGCTCAAATGTTACGACCGCGTACGCGAGGCACGTTGTCTGCCTGGCGCCGGACTGTTTTGTATTTGACACATATGTATTAAATTCCCCTTCTTAATCCCTGATCTGGACTTTGCTTTAAAGTTTTTTTGCCAAAAGATGGATGGATGGGTGGATGGAGCATGCATGGGTGGATGATGGATGGATGGATGCATGGGTGGGTGATAATGAAAGATGGATGTACACATGATGGATGGATGGATGGATGGATGAATGACATAATGTCACCTGCTCAGCTGCAGCGTTTTTCCCATCTCTACACACTTCAGCGTGCTTTGGCTGCAAGCATCCACTTCACTCTTCAGACTGGTCATAGTTCATCAGCACCGCGACCGAGGACACGTCCCTGCAGGAACCATAATGAAGGATGAAAACTTCAAAGACAAGCACTCACATCAGCTGAGCAGGATGGTTGCTCAAAGTAGCAGAAATTACCACAAAAAACTTGATAACATTATCTAAATATGCAACAACAAAAAAACTGTGGCTGAAAAGGTAGAACAAGCTTAAATTAGCAAATATTTACATGATTAAACTTATAATAGGGTGAATATCAAATATTGTTTTATTTTGATTATTACAGCTGAAACCAAGTACTGCACACCCTGATGAAAATGTAGTGATGTTATTTAGACAGAATTTGAATGAAATTTGGTTTTTGATGCAATGATTCAGTGCAGTAAAACTTGCACATTGTAGGAGGTGGTGAAGAGACGACACAGGAGACAGGCTGCAGAACTTCACTTTTAATCAACTTCTACTAAACTGGCGGGAAGCACCCAACACCGCCTTATATATCCCATACAGCATCCGGTCCTCTGGACCTTTCACAATAAAACATCCT
>JBBPBX010068414.1:0-19134 GCA_038048925.1 Garcialebias charrua
TTTATCTGACCTGCTTCTGAGGGTCCAGAAAGTCAGAGAATAAAGTAAAGGTTTGACTCTTTGATCAAGAATCTGCCTGATAAAGAATATAACACTTGATAAACATCTGTCTTTGTCTTCCAGCTGCTGTCCTCAGAGGACATTCTGTCTCCATCTCCCAGCATCCTCCTCTGTCACACCAACCCTCTGAAGATCCTCCTTCTCCACATCCATGGACCTTCATCATGGTCTTCCTAATCACCTCCTCCCTGGCAGCTCCACATCCAACATCCTTTGTCCAATACGTCCACTGTCCCCATGATGGACACGTCCAGGCCAAATCAGCCTCTCCAACCTTATCTCCAGACCTCGGCTGTCCCATCAATGTTTCTAAGTTCTTCTTAGTTATTGTCCTGTGTGTCGTGTTTGTCGTCATCATGGATGACTATTTAAAACAACATCCTCCGCCTTTTCATCTTCGCATTGTTTTTATCGTCTGTTTTTGTCTTCTCAGTGTCATTTTCTTTGTTGTTGTCCTTATATTTGTCTTTCTTCATCCTTCATCCTCTGTGGTGTCACGTTTGTCTTTTTGCTTGTTGTTAAATGTGAAACGGTCTTTTCATGCCTACAGAATAAGTAAAACAGGAAGTAATAAATCAGGCTCGGTGCGTTGCTAATTTTCTATAAGTCACAATTTGAGGCCTCGTCTACAGTTTGATTGTTTTTCTCTGAAATTTCAACGTACCCTGACCCAACCGCGCTGATCCAGTTTGTTCCGACTGCATGAACGACAAGTAAAATCAGAATCAGAATAATCTTTAGTGACATTGCACCAGGTACAACGGGAATATGTACGCACAGTCATCCGAAAGATGGACTAAGTGTATGAAGCTGCAGCTGATTATCAGCGCGGCCATCTCTTCCTTATCAGAAAGATAATCTTAGATATGAAAAGGGAGAAGAACCATGAGGGTAGATAGTGGTATTACAAAAAAGATATTTCACATCTTGTCTATTAGGACACGATATGATACATAAAAAAAACCTCTACCAACAAGCACAGTTAAAACAAATTACACATGCATTTGAGGTCCAGGTGGTGAGATTTAGTCCATGAGCCTTGTTCAGATCATCCACAGTTCTGATTATGTTTCCAGCCAGCAGTTCTGATAAGCACTCACAGAAAGTTCTCCGGGGGAGGGGGGTGCGATGGATGCAGTTGTTGTCCTTGGTTACTCATGACCCAGGAGAAATTTGATAGTCAGTCTATTTTCAAGGCTTTTTGGGGAGACAGATTAGATAAGCTTGATTGTTGATTTTTCTTCAGGCAGACAGTTTACTTTTCCTGCAGCCTTGAATGTACATCTGGATGATCCAATCCAATACGGCCCCAATTGTGGGAATCCTTCCACTGATCCATTGCTATGAATCCTCATCCAGATTGATTCCACCACGCTGACGAGTCACAAACCCTGCGGGTGGCCTGCAATTCTCAGAAATCGCCTCCACCTTCCGGTTAAGCTCGTAAAGCAGCTGATTTATTGAGGTCACAGCACGGATCAAGCTCTCACTCTGAGTCGGAAGCTTTGACATGGCATTAATCGCCGCTGAAGTCTTCCTTAATTTCCGATAGAACAGTGCTCCACATAAGTCGAACAGTAAAGCTCCTGCCACCATAAATCCAATTATATATATCTCTTCGACATCCTCCACAGACAGGAGTGACAGACACATCACCTTCCAGTCGCCCCAGGAATCCATGATGTAACCCCCAGGGTGTGTCTGACCTTGTCGCTTTGTAGAAAAAATCTTGTCAATAGAGTTGATCGCCCATGATACCAGACCCATAATCACTTCGTGTTCGAGAGATGAGTGCAGAGGAACTGCAGACAAGAAAAAGAGCCATGCAGGGAGAGGAAAGACGGGAGGAAAAGGAAAAGCTGCCACTTGCGGCCAGAGCCAGGCAACAAAAAAAAAAAAAAAGACTGAAGACAAACTAAAAACACTTTATTTAACAGTGTTGCTCCTTGATGCCAGTAATTCAACCCAAACCTTATTCCCGCGCACGTCTGATGGCATCAAGGCTCACGAAACACTAAAAAACTCAAACAGGCCACTTTGTTGAGGTTTCCAGCACAGTCTCGTGAAAAATACTAGAAACAAGAAATGTGGGAGTTCTGCTCTGTCAGCTCCCTGCATCCACAGCTAACGCTAATCAGCTGCACCAGAGGCTCATCGGCTTGATGAGCAAGAGGAGCATAGAAGGCTGCGGAGGACATGCAGTCAGCGCTGGAGCATTACCTGCCAAATGTAGTCTTGTAATAGTAAATATGGGTATAGAGCAAATAATCAATGGCTCTCATGAAACCAGTAGAAGTGATAACAACTTCTGTTGATCAAAAACAGTATTGTGTTAGCGTTTTTGTTGATTTAAAAAAGGCCTTCGACACTATTGACCACACCATTAGCACTTTGAGATTTTCATTAATGAAAAGTGCGTTATAAATTGAATTCATTATTATTATTATTATTATTATTACCATTTTCCTTGAAAAACTTAATTACTATGGCTTTAGAGGATCAACATTACAGTGGGTATCCAGTTGTTTGAATACTAGGAGACAGTTTGTACAGGTAAACAACGTAAAATCTGAATTCTGTGTTAATGGACGTGGAGTCCCTCATGGCTTTTTGTTGGGAACAAAGTTGTTTAATTTGCATGTGAAAGATCTGGTTGATGTGTCAGGGCTTTTAAAAAGTGCTTAATTTGCAGATGATACCAAATTATTTTCCTTGGGTGAAGATATTGATCGGATGTTCGAGATGATACAGGCAGAATTTGTAAAAATACAAACTTGGCTCCAACTTAACAAGTTATTGTTAAATTTTGGGGGGGAAAACCAAACAAACTACAGTACATGATATCTAGTAATAGAAATAAAATTATTGAAGTCACTTTTAAAATTGACAATATAGAAATTCATAGAGTTAATTAAGTAACATTTTTGGGTGTTGTGATGAGAAGCTGACTTGCAAATCTCATGTAAATTACTTGAAGGGGACCACATATTCAAAATTCACTTTTTAATGTTTTTTTTTCTCAACTTTGGGTATGTACTTCATAAAAAAACAGTCCTAGGGCCAAAAAAATGCACCCAGTGGTTTATTTACTCTTAAGTATATTTATATTTCTTTGATAGAAACGTTTCGTTTTCAAATCCTGCGGTTTGTGATGTCACAAGCCGCAGCCACAACCCACCTCAAACCTGAGTCCAGCCCTCACCTAGCAACCCCTGGTTAGGCTCAACCCACTTCAGTATAAAAGACGTGACGGTTGTTTTTCCTGATTTCATCTCATCTTTTGTTTAAATGTTCTTAATTTCATGTGTACAGCACTTTGTTGCAGCTGTGGTTGTTTTAAATGGCTTTATAAATAAAGTATAATTGTTATTTTTACGTTTTAGTTCAATTTTTAGCGTATTAGCGATCGCTCCCAACGAGCAGCCGGCAGACGGAAAACGAGCAGACCGCCAGCGAAGAGACCATCTGCGGCAGGGAGCTGCTGGGAGCTGCTAGCTTTTGAGGAGCGTGCTCTGGTCAGAGGTTGCCTCATACGGATAAATTAACTGGAAACACTCAGTGAACTTTGTGTATGTCTGGACTGAAGCAGAGATCGCTCCCAAAAGCGCCGCATGCAACGAGTGGACCTAATAGGGCGGAGGAGGAACGAGCTATTTTTAGCCTCAGATTCGGGCTAAAGGGAGCAGATAATGGCGGCGCGCGCAGACGGCTTTCGGTAAGTTATCTTAAGCTAGCACTAACAGTAAGTCAAATGAGTAATAAAAAAAGAGCTAATTTTAAAACAACAACAGATTAGAGATACTGGCTCTTACAGAGGGCGGAGTAAATGTAAACAGATCTTTGAAGGGCGTGGCCATGAGAGCTCATTATCATAAACCAGTCGTTCAAAACGAAAGTTAAAAATGGCAGAATTAAAAAGGGTATAATTGATTATCTAAGAATTATTTTGTGTATTAAATTGAATGAACATTGTCTGGATAGCCCACAGACATACCATAAAAATTTTAAAAACCTATCTGTTGTCCCCTTTAAGAATAAAAATAGCTACGGTAAATCAATTGCATTACTGTGTAAAGTAAACAAGTTTTTGAATGACAAAGCTTCATATATATTGTATAATGTAATGATTGTTCCATATTTAGTCTATTCTATTGAAGTTTGGGGAAAGACACACAAAACAATTAAAAATCCTATTTTTATTTTACAAAAAAGAGCTATAAGAATTATTAGTAGGAAGTGCTATGGTCACCCAACAAATATATTATTTCATCAGTTGAAAATATAAAAATTTTGTGATTTGGTTGAATATAATATTTTACAAGTCGTGTTTAAAGCTCATAAAAAATATTACCCCAAACATTCAATTAAATTTTGTTTAAAAAGAGAGTAATTATAACTAAAGGGAATGGAAATGTTTTTAAAACATCCATTTAGAACGAGTGTGAAGGAGCTGCGTTGTAAGGGGCAGATATGATAATATTTTTTTCTTCTTTCTGCTGCCTTTCATTTTATATTTAGTATTCTTATCATTTAAGGGATTGTTTTGTATTTTTTTTAATGAATAAACTTTTAAATAACATAAATAATTCAGGGAATACTGTACAACTGTAGAATTGCTTTGATATGACCATAAAAATGTATAAAACAATTTATATGTTTAAAAAGATGATTACGTTAACATTTTGGGGAAAGTATGGTGTCAGGTGAATAATTTTATTTTGTTTATTTTTCTTCTTTTATCTTCTCCCTTTGTCAGGGGTCGCCACAGAGATCTAAGTCACGTGAAGACTTGGCAATTGCCTTTTTCTTCTTTTTTTTTTTACGCCGGATGTCCTTCCTGACAACCACAGACCACCGAGCTACCACAGTCCTCCGTGTGGAGCAGAGAGCTGATATCTAGGGTGCCCAGGGGAGCAGATGGTGGGAGTTAAGGACCTTGCTCAAGGGCCCTGAGTGGGGCAAATGAAGGTGGAGACAGGTGTGGGTGCTTCACTTATCCCACCCACATTTTAGATGTTGTCGGTACCTGGGCTTGAACCGGCGATCATCCGATTGCAAGCTCGCTTCTCTAAAGAATGCCTGATGGTTTTTTTTATTTTCTCTTTGGAGATTGTTCAATCCCAAGTTGTTGTTTGCTTGTAGTTACAGGAAGTCCCCGACTTACGAACGAGTTCCCTTCCTACACGCCGTGTTAACTCGAAAATCAACGTAAGTCGGAAAATATGTCCAAACGGCACCTCATACACACAGTACTGTATTTTACCAAGCACTTAGCCTATCCTAACACAGTACCCTACATAATTATCAAAGAACACATACATTCGGAGCCATAATGAAGGGAAAAAAGAGTTAAAGCTGGGGTATGCAAGATTGTAATGTAGTCTGTAACTTTTCAAACAATATATTTTTAACATATTTCTTCACTCAGTCACTATCTACTGACAAACTGATGTTAGACAAACATCCATCCATCCATCCATCCATCTTCTTCCGCTTATCCGGGGTCGGGTCGCGGGGGTAGCAGCCTAAGTAGGGAGGCCCAGACTTCCCTCTCCCCAGCCACTTGGAGCAGCTCCTCCGGGGGAATCCCAAGGCGTTCCCAGGCCAGCCGAGAAACATAGTCCCTCCAGCGCGTCCTGGGTCTTCCTCTGGGTCTCCTCCCGGTGGGACGTGCCCGGAACACCTCACCAGGGAGGCGTCCAGGAGGCATCCTAACCAGATGCCCGAGCCACCTCAACTGGTGGTTGTCCTGTTAGACAAAGTAATCTCTGAAAAAAACTATAGTCCCCTTGCTTCTCTATCAGCATTTATAAAAACACTGAAAACACAAGAGTGACCAGGACACTGACAGCCAATAAAAACAGAGTTGTTTGTCACGCCCCAACCCACGCCCCCACCTGTCCCAGCCGCAGCTCGTTCTCATTCAAAGGATTGCAAAGCGATGCAGGACTGTTTTTTATGTGACACAAAATGTATTAAATATCCCTTCTTTATCCCAGAGCTGGACTTTTATTTAGTTTTTTTGCCAAAAGCCAAGTGATCGCTTCATCCTGCACTGACAGGAATGAGGAAATGGATTTGTCACGAGTCACGAGCGAATTAAAACATGTCCAACGTTGCTTCGTGAACCTCTGATGATTTCTGCTGGATTTTGTGTTGTAGGATGAGTGATTCGTGGTTTTATTAAATTTTTTAAACAGTTATATTATCATATAAACACAGAATATCGCAGCGCAGAGACAGGAGGAGGTGGAGCATTCCAGACATTCCAGACCAGCGCAGCGACATGAGGAAGTCACGAGCGAATTAAATCATGTCCAAACGTTGCTTCGTGAACCTCTGATGATTTCTGCTGGATTTTGGGTTGTAGGACTAGCGCTCCATGGTTTTATTATATTTTATTAGAAGGTTTTATTACCATAAACACAGAATATCGCAGCGGCTCTGAGCAGACAGAAGCAGGGGGCGGAGCAGATCCCAAGTTCACCAGAAGCACGGACTGAGCCATATATGGCTCTGAGGGGAGGGAGCAGAATGCTTTTCTGCGCTGAAAATATTTCTAAGTCCCAGAGTCCCAGAGTGTTCAAATATCGCAGACCCTAGCTGTAATAACCTACTTGTAGTTGGTGAAGCCGTTCCTCCGCCTGTTAGCATGTTAGCTCGGTGTCCTCCAACATCTGAGGCTGCCTGTAGTTTGCGTGGTCCAGACAGACTGTTCACAGCAAGGTCTGTTAAGGCTCGGATATAGTCGCGCTTTGGTCCGCAAGCTGGAGGGCGCGTGCTGCGCGCGCACTGTGCATGCGTTTATAGTGTGGCACGGCAGCGCTTGGCAAAGTGCTGTTCTTTTACGGACCAGCAGGTGGCAGTACCCTCTAAAACCTGTGCATATGTTGCAAGAAAGGGTGTAGAAGAAGAAATCTACCGTAGAAGAAGAACTGTTTGAAATCACACAACAAAAACAAATAGCTTTCTGCTCGCGTGCTGAACTGTTGTCTTTATTTGCGGCTTTCAATGCATGGAGTCAGCGGAGGAGAAAGCGATCACGTGACTTTTGGCGAAAAAACAAAAGAAAAGTCCGACTCCAGATCAGGAATGAAGGAGAATTTTAACATTTTGTGTCACAAAACATTCCTCCATGCGTCGCGACGCCGTTTCCACGACCACAGCGGCGCAGACAGCTGCAGAATCTGGCGTGAAGACTGTCGGTGAGGTCCACACCCGACCTGTCAATCAATTCGGCGCGCGCGCTAGGCTTGCGGAGCTTCAAAATCTAGGAGGTGCACGACCACGCGCGAAACCAACGCGCTGGCCAAAGCGCGGGGGCGGGGACTTCGCGATTGCGTCACTTTGGCCGCGCGCCCTATGCGACGCGTCAACTATATCCTAAGCTTTAGCGTGTTAGCTCTTGCTCCTCCGGTCCAGCTCCGCTGTTTCTGCCATTGACACCATCCAACCGTCCATCCTACAGCAAGGTCTGTTAGCATGTTAGCTCTTGCTACTCTGGTCCAGCTCCGCTGTTTCTGCCAGCTGGTGACAAAAACCGCCCTCCTAACCTCCTCTGCTCCGGTCTGCCTGTCCAAACAATGAGGTCTCCTGTAGTAATTTTCCACTGAGTGCGTCAAGCTACCTGTCCCCCCTCCCTCCTGTAAACCTCCTGTAAATTTTCCGCTGTCTTCCGGTGAGTTTCGGTACCATATTTTCTGGTGTAAAGGCGCATAAACCGCGTATCTCGAACAATGCTTTTCAATGGGAGGGCGTTTGTAACCGTGAAACGTCGTAAGTCGAGGCTGTCGTAATCCGAGGACTACCTGTATTTTATATTTTTAAATAAGGGGCCGATATAAGAATTTTCTTTTTCTTCCTGCACCCTTTTCATTCAATTTTTTTCTTTTGGATTGGTTTATTTAGTTTCTTTTAAATGAATGAATAAATAAATAAAGTTCTTTCTAGCCTTTTACCCATAAGTTAAACTGAATATTAGTGACTTTGTATTTCTCTGTGCTGCCAGTAAATACTCCCTGATCCCCTCCTGTCCCCTGGATCCTCCTCTGTGGACCTTCAGCTCTCCTGAGCCTCCTCAGCTGTCTCCACACCTCACTGTTCAGACAGACACCTTCTTCGCCTGGTACCATTTGCACCAGCTCTCCCCACTACTGACTCTGTCGTGACTCATGAGAAAGTGTAGCAAAAACATTATCACCCCTGCCGACAGACCACTATCTCCCCACTCTGCAGGGTTCCACCCTCCCGATAGTTCAAACTAGATCAGTGTTAATGTTAACAGAAATATTTAGATATATCTTCAACAACATGATCATTCTGAAGTGTCTGACTTACACAGTGCTTAGAGTTGATGTTGATCCTACTCATTTACCGTATTTTCCGGCATATAAGTCGCATCAGTTTTTAAAAAAGCATCATGTAGAGGGGAAAACATATATTTTTTCATTTCATTTACCCTTTATTTATCCAGGTAGTCTCATTGAGGCCACGAGAACTCATTTTCAAGAGTGACCTGTTAGGGAGCAGATGGTGGGGGTTAAGGGTCTTCCTCAGGGGCCCAGAGTGTGGTGAATGAGGGTGGAGGCAGATATGGGTATTTCACCTTTTTCCACCCACATTTTTTGATGTTGTCAGTACCGGGGCTTGAACCGGCGATCTTCCGATCACAGGCCCACCGTCTCTAACCACTGCGCCACCACTCCACCACTATAAGTCGCTTCGGCGTATAAGTCGCATTTATTATGCATCACTGCTGACTCGTCGTATTTATTTAATGGTCAAAACAGCTTCACTTTGCCTGGGCGGCACAGTGCCATCCATCCATCCATCCATCCATCCATCCATCCATCCATCCCTCGTGGCTGGAGCTGTTACAGATTTATTTTTTACTGAAACCTGTTGTGTCTGAACGTCTTTTGTGAATATTCAAGGAATCATTTCTGTGAGTTCTTTAACAAATGTCGTCAAATTTACATGCTCTTTGAGGATCTGCTGAAAACGTCTCTGCAGGGTGAGAGGAGCACTGAAAATCCAAGGTAAGAAAATGTCATCCTCTTGTTTTCAGGAAATGTTAGTGGAGCCGTCCTCCGCTTTTCTTTTCTTTTACCGTCTCAGGAACAGTAACCCTCTTGTGCTGTGCAGATGAGTGCTTTAAGAGTGAACAGAGCCAACAAAGTCTAAGATCATTAAAGTCAACACGCTGTGTTCTGCAGCTACCGGAGATCCACATAAACAATGGAAATCTGTCTCTGATGGGCTGCAACGCGCAGCCAAACTGCCTGAAAGACCAAATTTATTCCCGCTGTAAACACACTCAGCGACGGGAACATGAGGAGCATATGACATCAGTGTCAGAGCAGCCAGCAGGGGAAACTTCAGTCCCTGAATCAAGCTTTTAATGACACTTAATGCTCACAGATGTTTCATCCACAGAGCCTCCTCTCAGCAGAGGAGGAGAGGCCGCTTCCTGCCGCTGGGAGGAGCGCAACAGTTGAGGTAAAGCTGAGCCTCCTGCCGGGACATTTACCACATTTACCATCTGTGGACTCCTCCGGGTTAAAAGTTGGATATACAGACAGCAACAGAAGGAGTGCTGGTCAAATTGTACCCTCACTTTGCTCCCAAGGATTGTTAGTCAATATGTACCTCACTTTGTGCCTAGAGGTCACATCTAACACTCATGATGTACCAGTGGTTATTCAATAAATTACCCCCCCCCCCCACACACACACACTTTGTTTTAAGCAGTTATTGGTTAAATCGTACCCATGCATTGTTCCCAGTACACTCATTAGTAAAACTGTGCCATACTTTGTACCCAGAGGTCATCGGTCAAATCACACCCTGACTTCATCTCAAGCGTTGTTTTTGTTTACACCTCAACATTGCAAGAAAATAAAGATCTATAGTTCAGACAGAGTTCAAGGAGTGCTCTACACTTGGACGTGGTGGTGGCTGAGAGTCATGCACAACACATACTCTGAGTGTGAGATCACGCCACGTCACAGATTACTCGTAATGTTATTTACAAAATGGTTAAAACTCCAGCAGTGATTACTCATCATGAGATGATCTCACTTTGAAACTCTGACATGAAACATGTTTCATTTTGAAGACGACATTAACCGTCAACTTTGTTTTAATGGTTATTTATGGTAAACAAACACCGGGTAAGACAAGGACAGACTTACACATTGTGACAATAATTACCTGCCCTGTGATGATGGATGGATGGATGGATGGGTGGGTGGATGGGCAGATAAAGGATGATGGATGGATGGATGGGTGGATGGGCAGATAAAGGATGATGGTTGATACGATGGATGATGGACGGAGGCTGGGAAATGGTTGAATGATGGATGGACATATAATGGATGGATGATGGGTGGATGGATGGACAGATGGATGATGAATGGATGGATGGTGTATGGATGGATGATGAATGGATGATGGCTGGATAATAGGTGATGATGATGGATGGATGGACAGATGATGAATGGATAATGAATGGACAGATAATGGATGGATGATGGGTGGATGGATGGACAGATGGATGATGAATGGATGGATGGTGTATGGATGGATGATGGATGGATGATGGCTGGATAATAGGTGATGATGATGGATGGATGGACAGATGATGGATGGATAATGGATGGACAGATAATGGATGGGTGGATGGATGATTGATGGATGGATGGATGATGGATGGACATATGGTGGATGATAGATGGACAGATGATGGATGGATGATTGATGGACAGATGATGGATGGACAGATGATGGATGGACCAATGGTAGATGATGGATGGATAATGGATGGACAGATAATGGATGGGTGGATGGATGATTGATGGATGGATGGATGGATGGATGATGGATGAACAAATGGTGGATGATAGATGGACAGATGATGGATGGATGATGGATGGACAGATGATGGATGGACAGATGATGGATGGGCTGATGGTAGATGATGGATGGATAATGGATGGACAGATAATGGATGGATGGATGATGGATGGATGAATGATGGATGATGATGATGATGGATGGACAAATGGTGGATGATAGATGGACAGAGGATGGATGATGGATGGATGGATGGATGGATGATGGATGGACAGATGATGGATGGACTGATGGTGGATGATGGATGGACAGATAATGGATGGATGATAATGGACAGATGATGGATGGATGATTGATGGATGGATGATGATGATGATGGATGGACAAATTGTGGATGATAGATGGACAGAGGATGAATGATGATAGATGGATGGATGATAGATAGATGGATGATAGATAGATGGATGGATGATGGGTGATGATGATGGCTGGACAAATGGTGGATGATATATGGACAGAGGATGGATGATGGATAGATGGATGGATGGATGATGGATGAATGAATGATGGATGGATGAATGGTGGATGATAGATGGATGATTGATGGATGGATAGATGGATGATGATGATGATGGATGGACAAATGGTGGATGATGGACAGAGGATGGATGATGATAGATGGATGTATGATGGGTAGATGTATGTATGATGGATAGATGAATGGATGATGGATAGATGAATGGATGATGGATGATGGATAGATGGATGGATGATAGATAGATGGACAGAGGATGGATGATGATAGATGGATGGATGATGGATGGATGGATGGATGATGGGTGATGATGATGGCTGGACAAATGGTGGATGATATATGGACAGAGGATGGATGATGGATAGATGGATGGATGATGGATGGATGGATGGGTCAGGTAAAGATCTTGTCTTGCTTCTAGTTTTGGACAAAACGGTGCAACTGTCCATTTCCCACTTCCTGTTTCCTGCCAGCCTGTTTGTCCCGGCGGAGCGCCTCCCGTCTTTATTCATCTGTCTGCGTGTCCCACAGACAACATGGAGTCCTTCAACAAATAAAGCTGAAGATTTATTTTCTGTAAACCAGAGAAATGCCTGAACTGTTGTTGAGTATCAGGAGTAAACATCCTGTAAACAAACAGGAAGTAATAAACACCATGAGCTGAACGTTTACATCAAAATAAACGTCAGTCACGTAAGAGCAGCTCGTTTGTCCAAAGATGCTGAATCATTTCTGACAGAGAAGAAAAAGATTTGTGTTCCTTCATGTTTGTCTTCAGCTGCAAACAACAACAAGAAGTGGAACAAACAACAACAAATCAACAAAACCAAACTTTAATCTGAAGGTTCTGCTGCTGACAGTCAGCAAATATCACCAAAATAAAAGTCCTACCTGAATGAATGTAAAGTGATGATGAACGATAAACACGACGAAGATGTTTCAGCTCCAACAGGAAACACATTTTGATTCATGCATTTTGTTGTTTTTATCATTTTAATCTCATTAGACACATGAAGATGGATCATTGTGAATCATCACAACATAAATAACTAACAAAATTTATTTAGGTGTAAAATTAACGGAGAGACTTTTTTTTTTTTTCTCAGTTTTACCTACGGAGACAAAAAAACGTCTTATTTTTATATTTTAATAGATTTTTAGTGTCAGGCCTTCATCTGTGAACACTCCAGCTGCGTGTTTGTTAGGAAGGCTTGGCTGAGGCGGCCATCTTGGATGAGGCTGTGTGCACAGAGTGATCAGCTGCTGTGTCCGTCCATTTAATGTTTAATAATAATTATCCATCCATCCATCCATTTTCTTCCGCTTATCCGGGGTCGGGTCGCGGGGGTAGCAGCCTAAGTAGGGAGGCCCAGACTTCCCTCTCCCCAGCCACTTGGAGCAGCTCCTCTGGGGGAATCCCAAGGCGTTCCCAGGCCAGCCGAGAAACATAGTCCCTCCAGCGCGTCCTGGGTCTTCCTCTGGGTCTCCTCCCGGTGGGACATGCCCGGAACACCTCACCAGGGAGGCGTCCAGGAGGCATCCTAACCAGATGCCCGAGCCACCTCAACTGGCTCCTCTCGATGTGGAGAAGCAGCGGCTCTACTCCGAGTCCCTCCCGGATGACTGAGCTTCTCACCCTATCTCTAAGGGAGAGTCCAGACACCCTGCGGAGAAAACTCATTTCAGCCGCTTGTATCCGAGATCTTGTTCTTTCGGTCATAACCCAAAGCTCATGACCATAGATGAGGGTGGGAACGTAGATCGATCGGTAAATTGAGAGCTTTGCCTTTTGACTCAGCTCTCTCTTCACCACGACAGACCGGTACAGCGCCCGCTTCACTGCGGACGCTGCACCTATCCGCCTATCGATCTCACGCTCCAGTTTTCCCTCATTCGTGAACAAGATCCCGAGATACTTAAACTCCTCCACTTGGGGCAGGACCTCCTCCCCGACCCGGAGAGGGCATGCTACCCTTTTCCGGCTCAAGACCATGGCCTCGGATTTGGAGGAACTGATCCTCATCCCGGCCGCATCGCATTCAGCTGCAAACCGCTCCAGTGAAAGCTGTAGATCACGAGCTGATGAAGCCAATAGGACCACATCATCTGCAAAAAACAGAGAAGCGATTCTAAGGCCACCAAAACGGATCCTCTCAACACCTTGGCTGCGCCTAGAAATTCTGTCCATAAAAGTTATAAACAGAATCGGTGACAAAGGGCAACCTTGGCGGAGTCCAACTCTCACCGGAAACGAGCCTGACTTACTGCCGGCAATGCGGACCAAGCTCTGACACCGGTCGTACAGGGACCTAACAGCCCATATCAATGGGCCTGGTACCCCATACTCCCGGAGTACCCGCCACAGAACCCCCCGAGGGACGCGGTCGAATGCCTTTTCCAAGTCTACAAAGCACATGTAAACTGGTTGGGCAAACTCCCACGCACCCTCCATAATAATTAATTTATAATAATTTATAATAATATAAAATTTTAATTTAATGTTTAATGATGTTTAATTTAATGTCCTTATAATGTTTTGCTAGTTTTGCTAGTTTTTCTATTGTTTATTGTTTAAGGTAATTGTATCATTGCTGTTCATCATTCTTTAGTTTGTAGCAGGTCGCTTTCGTAAATGAGTCCATGAGGCTCAATGAGATTTACCTGACTAAATACAGGTTGAATGAATGAATTTGAAAGTGTTTCTTCAGATGTTTCACAAATAACAAATTAAATAACAAAATATTTTATGTTTTTTTTTATTTTTTCTGGTCGTCACAGAGTTGGATTTACAGCAGAACGTCTCATCATCAACAATCTGCAAATCTAACTGAAGAGCGGCCAGCAGAGATGGTGTGTGTGTGTGTGTGTGTGTGTGTGTGTGTGTGTGTGTGTGTGTGTATCAGTAGCAGTAGCTCCAGTCCTGTCTCTCTGGGACTCACAATTTCCATCAATCATATCTGGAAATGAAATGTCTGTCTTTGCCTCTGCAGTTTAATTTGACACACACACCAACACACACACACGTGCACACACACACCTACACACAGACACACACGTTTGACCTCCGTTTCATCATGCTACAGTGCTATCTCATCTTTCACCCTGACTCTTCTATCAGCAGATCCCACAATTTCCTTCCTCCTCCTTTTCCTCCTACTTCTCCTTTTCCTCTTCCTCCTCCTCTTCCTCCTACTTCTCCTTTTCCTCTTCCTCCTCCTCCCTGCAGTCTCACATCTCCTTCATTCCTCCTCACCTTCCGTCCTTCCACTGTTTTCCTTTAATTCTTCTATTCGTTTCCGTTGTCACGTTTCCTTTGTTCTTCATCTTTACTCCTCCTCTTCTCATTTCTCCCTCCTTTCATCATCTTTCATTTTTTTCATCTGCCCTTTCTCTTTCTGTTTTAACATGGCAGTTTCATTCCTCTTTCTCTCCTCCCTCCCCCTCTTCGTCTATAAATACTTTCCCTGTTTTAGATATAAAAAAAAGCCACAAAGTGTTTAAAAAGACAAAGTAAAAGGCAACAGGAAACGTGTAAAGTTTATAAAAACGGTCGTTTTCAGAAGCTGACTTCATGGTGGAGGCGCGACAAGTTGGAGAAAACAAACATCCTCGTCTGAGGCTGGATGACCTACAGGTCAAAGGTCAAGTTTAAGGCTCCTACAGGTCTGAAGTATCCCAAAGCCTTCAACTAAAAGTGAACATGAAGGGACTTTAAACAAACTCCTGCTGAAACAGGAGTTCTTATCTCCCGGTTTCTTGATGGATCATTCGTGTTTAAACGGTTAAGATTTTTTTTCTTGAAGAAGTTAAAAACAGGTTTCAGGAATCAGCCTGAGGAGAAAGTAAATGATTTCAAATCACTTTGTGTGAATAAAGCCCTGTGTCGGACCAGTTAGTCTGTGACCAACACACACGGAGATGGAGAATACCAGAATAGAAAAACAAAAGAGCCGAACGAGATTTCAGCAGGTTCTAACGAGAGTTTCATCGTTTTCGCGTCTCAAGGTACAAAACTGTCGCCTCACGTCAGAAATCGTTCTGCTAACAGGCCTCCGAACCAAACAGAACATAGATCTACAGATCTGTGTGCTCAGAATTCTCTTTATTTCAATAAATGTGAGAATCTGTCCAGAGGACCGGACTCAGCCTTGTCAGTCACCCGTTTCTGTTTTGTTTTTTTAAACATAAGCAGACAAGAATGAAAATCTGCATTAATTTGTTTTGTGATGTGTAACCATGGCTATGAGGTGTTTTCTAACAACCAGGAGCAGCTGATTAACATCTTAAAAGCCCAAATACCTCAACTACAGCCACAAATGTCAATGTCAATTTATTTATAAAGCACATAAAAACAACAGAAGCTGACCAAAGTGCTTTAAAGCCCTGAAAACACATCTCTTTAGACTAGCTTATCATTAACTTTACTAAATGTATTTTTATTATTTTGCATTTTATTATCTTTATGTATTTTATATTTCAATTTGTCACTGATAATGTTTGCACTGTATTGGTTTGTGAAGTGTCCTTGGGTGTCCTGAAAGACGCTTTTAAATAAAATGATTATTATTATTATTCATTACTATTATTATTATTTACAGTTAAAAAAAATAAAAGAGTAAAATGCACAGTGCCACTGAAACATAATAAAATTAACAATAAATACAACACACAACAACAATAAAACAAGCTCAAAATTAGTTCTCAGACTCTGCGAGGATCAAATGCCAATAAACAGATGAGTCTTGCGTAAAGATTTAAAAGTCTCAACAGTCTGAGCGCTCTTTAAATTCTCGGGTAAACTGTTCCACAGCTTTGGAGCAGCAACTGCAAAAGCCTGATCACCTCTGGACTTCATTCTGGATCTGGGGACATCTAAGAGAAACCGGTTGGTAGACCGGAGTGCTCTTACAGGACTTTAGACGTTAACAAGATCACATAAATATGACGGGGCCAGACCTTTTAAGATTTTAAAAACAAGCAATACAATCTTAAAATCAATCCGAAAGTGGACAGGGAGCCAGTGAAGAGAAGCCAGGACAGGACAGGGGTTATGTGTTCATATTTTTAGTTGATGTTAAAAAGACGAGCTGCTGCGTTCTGGACGGATTGTAAACGATGCAAAGATGATTTGTCTAAACCAACATACATTGAATTACAATAGTCCAAACAAGACGTTATAAAAGCATGAATCACCTTTTCAAGGTCTCTGAAAGAGATTGAGTTGAAAAGGAGGTGCCGTGGATGAATTCCTGTCAACCTGGCGGTGGTGCTCGAGTACCTGCCCGCTGAGGTTTAAGAGCTGGTGGGGAAACTCGGCTCGTGACAACAGGAGGACCGGGATCATCCCCCTGCACCTTCAGCTGTCTGTCTGTGGTGACAAGGAGCTCGGAAGACTGCTGGGAGGAGTGACCATCGCTCAGGAAGGAATTCTGCCCTGCATTCAGGCGCTGCTGCTGCCCAGGAGGACCGAGAGGCCCTCTGGACCTGACTGCAAGCTGGATCTGGGTGGATGGATCAGTGTCTGTGGCCTGGTTCTTCAGATTCGCTGCAGGAGATTCTTCCTGCCCACAGCTACCAGCATCTAACAGCTCTTGAGTGAAACCAGGATGATGAGCTACGACAACATTTTATTCCCCACTGGGATTAATAAAGTATTTCTGAATTGAATTTAAAGCATTTCTTATAATTTTGTGATCGCAGACACACGGTAAAGTCTGTTTCCAGTTAAACAAGCACCAAAAGATAATCTGTATTTTCTTTTATTCTTTGTGTTTTCTCCTGCAGGCATCCCTCCTTCCATCTTTTTCTCTGTGAGTCGAGCTGTCAAAGCTACAGATGATTGACAACTCAAGGTGGACTGGACGATCCTCAATATTTAGCTGTCATCCAGACAATCTCTCTCTCTCGGTGTGTGTGTGTGTGTGTGTGTGTGTGTGTGTGCGTGTGTGTGTGTGTGTGTGTGTGTGTAGTGATACAGACCTTCATCTCTGAACTGGATTTACACATTTTCACATCTCTCTGAACTGAATTGAAGCACCTTTCACTGATTCTCTCAGTGAGACACTTTACCACTCTTTTATTTTAATAATTTGAATCAAGACACATATTATTTCAACAGAGACTCTCTTTAATTTTTACTGTGTGCTAATTCAAAGGTAATCAAAGCAAAACCTTGTGTTATTCATATGAACAGTGTTATTTTTCAATATGTTAAATGATAATTGTCATTTTTTAATATGCTGGTGTATTCTTAATATGTGGACACATAAATCAGAATGCTGTCTAAAGTTGGAAAATATGTCAAATTGTACTTTTCAGATTAGTTTTACAAAAGTTAAGACGTTCAATCAGTTGATCTTGTTACTGGCGACTATGGTCTATCTTTTCTTAAATCAATCCTCCTCTGTTATCCTGTACAACTACACACTTCTGACCTGAGCAAACTCCCTCTCGTTCCCTGGTGAATAACCAATGAGCAGAGTGGGTTTAACTGGGTCAAAATCCCTTTTTAAGGTCCCACTTTCCCATAGGCTCACCACCTGTGGGAGGGGCCAAAGGGGTCGGGTGCATTGTGGAATGGGTGGTGGCCAAGGGCGGGGACCCTGGCGGTCTGATCCTCGGCTACAGAAGCTGGCCATTGGGACATGGAATGTCACCTCTCTGGTGGGGAAGGAGCCTGAGCTAGTGTGTGAGGTTGAGAGGTTCCGGCTAGAAATAGTCGGACTCACCTCAACGCATGGCTCTGGCTCTGGAACCAGTTTCCTTGAGAGGGGTTGGACACTCTTCCACTCTGGAGTTGCCCCTGGTGAGAGGCGCCGAGCAGGAGTGGGCATACTTGTTGCCCCCCATCTTGGTGCCTGTACGTTGGGGTTCACCCCGGTGAACGAGAGGGTAGCCTCCCTTCGCCTACGTGTGGGGGGACGGGCTCTGACTGTTGTTTGTGCCTATGCGCCGAAACGGCAGCGCAGATTACCCACCCTTTTTGGAGTCCTTGGAGGGGGTATTGGAGGGTGCGCCTCCTGGGGACTCCCTTGTTCTGCTGGGGGACTTCAACGCTCACGTGGGCAATGACAGTGAGACCTGGAGGGGTGTGGTTGGGAGGAACGGCCCCCCTGATCTGAACCCGAGTGGTGTTCTGTTGTTGGACTTCTGTGCTCGTCATGGATTGTCCATAACGAACACCATGTTCAGGCATAAGGGTGTCCATATGTGCTCTTGGCACCAGGACACCCTAGGTCGTAGTTCAATGATCGACTTTGTTGTCGTCTCATCTGATCTGCGGCCGCATGTCCTGGACACTCGGGTGAAGAGAGGGGCGGAGCTGTCAACTGACCACTACCTGGTGGTGAGTTGGCTCCGATGGTGGGGGAGGATGCCGGTCAGACCTGGCAGACCCAAACGTATTGTGAGGGTCTGCTGGGAACGTCTGGCAGAGTCTCCCGTAAGACGGAGCTTTAACTCCCACCTCCGGGAGAGCTTTGAACACGTTCCGAGGGAGGCGGGGGACATTGAGCCCGAGTGGGCCATGTTTCGCGCCTCTATTGTCGAGGCAGCTTATCGGAGTTGTGGCCGCAAGGTTGTTGGTGCCTGTCGTGGTGGCAACCCTCGAACCCGGTGGTGGACACCGGCGGTGAGGGATGCTGTCAAGCTGAAGAAGGAGTCCTATTGGGCCTTTTTGGCCTGTG
>JBBPBX010068415.1:8599-19133 GCA_038048925.1 Garcialebias charrua
ATGTGGAACGCCTTTGAAAATGAACATCATACCTGTTGTAAATAGCTCTTAGATGGACCGAAGTTTAGAGAAATAAAGTTACATTGTAACAGACTGAAAAAATAACTGCTGTTCTGAGTGATGCCAAAAGCAAAATGCAAGACTACCACTAACAATTTTATGAATACTGTATCTGTACTGAAAGAAGTGTCTTCCTCCAAATAATTGTTCAGAGAGCTATAGATATTATTTGTTCATAACATTTCCTCAGAACCCCCCTTCAAACAACTTGGGCTAATGCTGTGTAAAAGGCTACTAGCAACAAACAGCAAGGCTAACAGCAAATTTCATTGTATTGTAAAATAAATGTATTTGTAAACTTTGTACGTTTGTATTTAAAAATCATTTTTCAGTAGCCCATGAATAAATAAATAAAACAGATGAAGTATTGTTTTAAATGACAGCTTATATAACATTTAGACACATCGTCTATAAATAAAATGAAAGCAAACACACCTAAAAGTGCAAGTGCAGCCTTCACGGATTTGTGGGCAGAAAATTACATTTGAAGCTTTAAGCTTTTCTTTGTATCATTTCCAAACTCGGAACGCTACCAGAAGGCATTTGCAATAAAATAGATGGACAGAGAACATTTCAGAGTTCAGATTTTAAATTTTCTCCAGAAACTGCTCGTTACCTGGTCTACCTTTAGCCCTGCAGACATACAGTCTAGCAATGGCCAAAAGGAACTACCGGTAAGTACTGTATTCATAAAGATATCAATTCAAATATGAACATTAATGTGGCATTAAATCACTAAATATAACTGTGTGCTAAACCATCTCTAAAATAAAATAACTAGATACATTTTATTTCCAGTGAAAATGCAGTGTGAATGCTAATTGCTGAAGAACTTGCTGTATAACAGCTGTAATTATCTAAAATATAATGCTGAATGTTAACTGAAAAGGAAGAAAAAAACCTAAATTAGCAGAATAAAGCAGAAAGAACACATTTGCTGAATTTGGTTACAATAAGCAGAAATTAGCACAACAATTCTGAAATTAGCTAAAAACAAAGCTGAAATTAGCCAAAAAAAAAAAAAAACCTCAATGATGACTAGTAAATCATTTAAATAATGTTTTTTTATCCAAAGAAAAGCAGATAACTTACCTATTTTACAGTTCTAAACCATCCGCTTCATAACCATTATCTAAATGTCACCAATGTTCAGAGTGACGAGCTTTAAAAAAGCACCAGCTTTCCACTGAGTAACCCTCAGGCCTGAAATCAGCTGACATGCTAGGAAACATGTTGGATGGGAGCAGAAAGGAGCCATCATAAACAGCTTATTTTAGATTTCAACAACAGCGGCACCGTGGGATTTAATTTTCTACCTAGTTATCCGAACAGAGTGTTTTTCTCGCCGTTCAGGCATAAAGTACCTGCTGTAAAGGTCAACAGGAACAAAGCCCTGCTTCTCTCAGGGACAAAAAAAAAAAGCGAGAATTCTGCTCAAATGAAGCCAATGTTTGAGTCTCTGATGCGTGCAGGCAAATCGATGCGAGCACACTCACACAGAAATACATCTCCGTTCAGGTTCTGTGGGTCGACTTACCGAAGTGTCCTTTTTTCCATTCCAGCGTGTGATGAAGCTATTCTCCCTCTTCATCTGTTGCACCTGGTCTTCGTTGACCTGTTAGGCGTAGAAACACACAGGTCGGCAGTCGGAGTCAAACACACAAAACTTTCTGATTGTCTACAGTTGCAGTCAGACATTTACATGCACTCACCATGGATCATGAATTTCAAAATAATCTGTGGGCTTTAAATGGCTTTCAAAAATTGGAACTGCTCCTTTTTCCAGGGCAGAATGATTCTACAGCCTACAACGTCACTGATTTTCAAAAACAAAAACTGGGTGCCCAAGTCTGAACTTAATGTTAGATGTTCTTCTATCCACACAGGGTCAAAATAATACACGTTACATTTTCTACATGTGTTCCCACTAAAATTAGCTTACATTTCCCTTACAAAATTGCTCCTCAACCATAAACTTTTTCATAGCCATCAATAAACATCAAATATAGATTTGACTGCAATCTTATGACACAATTTGTAAAGTTCTTTTTTGCAAATCCCTGGTTTTATAGTTAAAAAAGCTTTGGGGGTGCTCAGAAGCTTAATGTCCGGTTGCTTTATCCAATCAGAAACAAGCTTTAATGTGTGTTTTTGATCATTGTTCTGTTGGAACATTCAAATGTGTCCAAGTCTGAACCGTCTAGCTCTTGATGTGAAGTTTTAGAATTTGACGGCAGCACTCCTCCCTCAATATTCCATCCACTTTGGCCACTTTAGGATGTGGCTGAGTGGTTAGAGCAGTCGTCCTCTAATGCAAGATTTGGGGGTTCGATTCTACCAACAGTCACATGCCAAAGTGTCCCTGGGTAAGACACTGAACCCCTCATTACCTCTGATGTGTGTCCGATCAGTGTATGAATGTGATAAAGCACTGAATAATCTTTGTATAGCTATAGTAGAGTGCTGTATGAATGAGTAAATGAGGACACAGATTGTGTTGTAAAGTGCTTTGAGTATCTTGACAAGATGGAAAGGTACTATATCCACAGTATTCTTGGGGGTGTCACTGTAGAAGCGAATGTGCATTGTACTTCCTGTCCGACACCGGAAGTGCCTTTATTCCATAGGCGGAGTATGTATCGCGGGTGTTTTTGAAAGTTATTTTCATTCATTTTATCGGAGCAAACACAGCTTTTGTTTAAACGGAACGTTTACTGAAATGTCCTACCGGGGTTCAGGTACCTGCTGTGCTGTTCGCGGCTGCACCAACAACCGGACCAAGCTAAATCTTTGGCTAAAACAACAGTGTTTTCAACACGGACCCAAAACAAAGAAAGAGTGTTCCTGCATCCTTCTCTATGGCTGTGTCTGCGCGATCAGGTAACATCTGTAATTTCTTTTTATTCAGGGAGGGTTTATTAATGAGAGTTTTGGATGATTTACTGTCTTAAAATGATATATGTCAGGCGCGACCGGTATCTTTAGCCGAGATAGCTGCTAATAAACCTTAGCCGAGAGGCCGGAGCAAACGCGTTCGCTATTTATGTATTTTTAAATTATGTCTGCGCGATCAGGTAACATCTTTTTAGTCGGGGAGGGTTTATTAATGAGAGTTTTGGAAGATTTACTGTCTTAAAACGATAGATCTCAGACGCGACTGGTATCTTTAGCCGAGATAGCTGCTAATAAACCTTAGCCGAGAGGCCGGAGCAAACGCGTTATTTTTAAATTATGTCTGCGCGATCAGGTAACATCTGTAATTTCTTTTTATTTGTCCCTCCTCTTTTAACAAAACGAGTGGTGTTCCCACATTTTTAATGAACTAAAACAACAAAGTTTGGACTGTCTTCAACTGTATTACTCGCATGTAAACAAACGGTGTTTCCGGTCAACCGGAAGTCGTGTGCACATTTCGCGCAAAGCATCATGGGGCGAAGGAATACTGTGGATAAGTACAGTCCCGTTACCATTTACCATTGATAAGTGCGACTTCACTCGGCTCTCGTCTTATCGGTTCTTCTCAGGTGAAGGTGATTTGCCACTGTGATGATTCCGTGCTCTGTGGGTGGTGTCAACAGGTCATTGTGTTTGAGCCACTCCATTTGATGTGGTTCTTAATCGCCCTATAATCCGAGTTCAAATTCTTGGCTTATCCTGGAACTGAATACAAGTCTGGTTGTAGCCATGCTCCATTATCTCTCTGTAAATGTGCTCAATGCCTGTGGTACTGTCCAGCACACGCTGAATCCTAACATTAGCCAATACATTTAGGAAGGTTCATACCTCATTATTGGTCCATTCATTGGTCCACGTTCATATACGTGGGTCTCATCAGCAACAACGATGAGACGGACTACAGGAACGAGGTGAGCCGCTTGGCCTTGTGGTGCGGACACAACAATCTCACTCTCAACGTGGAGAAGACAAAGGAGATTGTCGTGGACTTCAGGAAGAGGGATGCACAACATGCCCCTCTGACCATCAACAGCACCGCAGTGGAGAGAGTGGACAGCACCAAGTTCCTGGGAGTGCACGTCTCAAAGGACCTGTCCTGGAGCAGGAACACTGCAGCACTGGCGAAGAAGGCTCACCAGCGCCTCTACTTTCTCCGCAAGCTGAAAAGGGCTGGAGCTTCAACCTCCATCATGTGCACCTTCTACAGAGGTGCCATAGAAAGTGTCCTGACCAGCTGCATCACTGTGTGGTTTGGTGCATGCACTGCATCCTGCCGCAAGAGCCTCCAGCGCATCGTGAAAGCAGCTGAGAAGATCGTCGGCACCTCCTTGCCCTCACTGCAGGACTTACACAGCAAACGCCTCACTCGGAAAGCCCACCGCATGGCAGGTGATCCCACACACCCACTACACAGCCGCTTTAGACTGCTGCCATCAGGGAGGAGACTGAGGAGTCTCCAGGCTCGTACCAGCAGACTGAGAGACAGCTCTGTTCATCAGGCAGTCAGAATGCTAAACACTCTGCCTGCTCTGCCTCCCCTCCCATTTGAACTGCCTTAACACAAAAAACTTTCTCACACATTGCCACTCAACAAAGTTTTTAACACTGGACTCTGTGTCATCAAACGGGTTGTTCACTGAACTCTCGGTCATGTGTTCATTCAGTTTGCACTACTTCTCATATTTGCACTAATGTTTGTATTACATTACTGCCTATAGTCATACTACTGTTTACATTCACTGTTTACATTTATTAATACTGTTTACATTTATTACTACTGCTTTACATTTATTACTACTGTTTACATTTACACTACTTTTGTCTACACTACTGCAGATACATATACAGCATTCTCTGACTAGCCTTATCTAAGGATGCCAAATGTGCCTTATGTGCCTTACTTCATATGCCACTTTGCCTCTATACCAACATCAACTACCTCATACATATACTGTGTACATCAACTTATATGCTGCTGTGCCACTCTTTGCAAATGTCAACGCTAGAAACTTCAGTTTATTTTATAGATTTACGTTTTTATACTTTTCATACTACTGTACTATGCAAAAACTCAGGACAGTATTACACTTTTATTATTTCATTTTATGCTTATGTTCATTGGGTGTTTGGTGTTTCAGTGTTGGTGTAAATTTTCATACTTTTATACTATTATGAAAAAACTCAGGACAGTATTACACTTTTTTACTATTTTATGCTTATGTTTATTAAATGTTTTAGTGTTTAGTGTTTAGATGGTTACTGTTGCACCGAGGGACTGAGAGAAACGCAATTTCGGTCCTGTGTATGTCCTGTACATATTGCAGTTCTGACAATAAAGTTGACTTTGACTTTGACTTTTGACTTTGACCCTATTTTTCAAGCTTCCATACCAGAAATTAGCAAAAACAACACACACTTAACACAATTAGGGAGGAGATGGAGGTTCAGATGTTGTTTTGTACTGTAGTTTTTCTGGGTGGGTCATACAGTGACGTAGCTTCGCTGGCCAATCAACAGTTGCTGTCCGCTTACCTCAGAAGTGTCGCCTTGGAGCAGTTCACCTGGAACCATGAACAAGGTGGTCCCAAAACCCGAGCTGAGTTGGGTGGGTTCTGGCAGTAGGCAGGTCCTTAAAGCTGCACTATGTAACTTTGTAATTAGGGTTGGGCATCGTTTGAATTTGAGCGATTCCGGTTCCGATTCCGATTCTTCGTTTCGATTCCGATTCTTTTCGATTCTCGGTTCCGATTCTTTTTGTAGGCGGGGTTACAAAAAGACGTGTCGATTCAATTCAGTTCAGTTTATTTATACTGTATAGCTCCAAGTCACAACAGAAGTTGTCTCAGGGCACTGAACAGAAACATCCATCCATCCATCCATCTTCTTCCGCTTATCCGGGGTCGGGTCGCGGGGGTAGCAGCCTAAGTAGGGAGGCCCAGACTTCCCTCTCCCCAGCCACTTGGAGCAGCTCCTCCGGGGGAATCCCAAGGCGTTCCCAGGCCAGCCGAGAAACATAGTCCCTCCAGCGTGTCCTGGGTCTTCCTCTGGGTCTCCTCCCGGTGGGACATGCCCGGAACACCTCACCAGGGAGGCGTCCAGGAGGCATCCTAACCAGATGCCCGAGCCACCTCAACTGGCTCCTCTCGATGTGGAGAAGCAGCGGCTCTACTCCGAGTCCCTCCCGGATGACTGAGCTTCTCACCCTATCTCTAAGGGAGAGTCCAGCCACCCTGCGGAGAAAACTCATTTCAGCCGCTTGTATCCGAGATCTTGTTCTTTCGGTCATAACCCAAAGCTCATGACCATAGATGAGGGTGGGAACGTAGATCGATCGGTAAATTGAGAGCTTTGCCTTTTGACTCAGCTCTCTCTTCACCACGACAGACCGGTACAGCGCCCGCTTCACTGCGGACGCTGCACCTATCCGCCTATCGATCTCACGCTCCAGTTTTCCCTCATTCGTGAACAAGATCCCGAGATACTTAAACTCCTCCACTTGGGGCAGGACCTCCTCCCCGACCCGGAGAGGGCATGCTACCCTTTTCCGGCTCAAGACCATGGCCTCGGATTTGGAGGAACTGATCCTCATCCCGGCCGCATCACACTCGGCTGCAAACCGCTCCAGTGAAAGTTGTAAATCACGAACTGATGAAGCCAGTAGGACCACATCATCTGCAAAAAACAGAGAAGCGATTCTAAGGTCACCAAAACGGATCCTCTCAACACCTTGGCTGCGCCTAGAAATTCTGTCCATAAAAGTTATGAACAGAATCGGTGACAAAGGGCAACCTTGGCGGAGTCCAACTCTCACCGGAAACGAGCCTGACTTACTGCCGGCAATGCGGACCAAGCTCTGACACCGGTCGTACAGGGACCTAACAGCCCTTATCAAAGGGCCTGGTACCCCATACTCCCGGAGTACCCCCCACAGAACCCCCCGAGGGACGCGGTCGAATGCCTTCTCCAAGTCCACAAAACACATGTAAACTGGTTGGGCAAACTCCCACGCACCCTCCAGGACCCTGCTGAGGGTGTAGAGCTGGTCCAGTGTTCCACGACCAGGACGAAAACCACACTGCTCCTCCTGAATCCGAGGTTCGACTATCCGACGGACCCTCCTCTCCAGAACCCCTGAATAGACCTTACCAGGGAGGCTTAAGAGTGTGATCCCCCTATAGTTGGAACACACCCTACGGTCCCCCTTTTTAAATAGGGGAACCACCACCCCAGTCTGCCAATCCAAGGGAACTGCCCCCGATGTCCACGCGATATTGCAGAGTCGCGTAAGCCAACACAACCCTACAACATCCAGAGCCCTAAGGAACTCCGGGCGAATCTCATCCACCCCCGGAGCCTTGCCACCGCGGAGCTTTTTAACCACCTCGGCGACCTCAGCACCAGAGATCGGAGAACCCGACCCAAAGTCCCCAGGCTCTGCTTCCTCAGTGGAAGACGTGCCAGTAGGATTGAGGAGGTCTTCGAAGTATTCCGCCCACCGACTCACAACATCCCGAGTTGAGGTCAGCAGCACGCCACCTCCACCATAAATGGTGTTGGTCTCGTACCTCTTTCCCCCCCTGAGACGCCGGATGGTGGACCAGAATCGCCTCGAAGCCGTACGGAAGTCATTCTCCATGGCCTCTCCGAACTCCTCCCACGCCCGAGTTTTTGCCTCAGCAACCACCCGAGCCGCATGCCGCTTGGACTGCCGGTACCTATCAGCTGCTTCCGGGGTCCCACAAGCCAAAAAGGCCCAATAGGACTCCTTCTTCAGCCTGACAGCATCCCTCACTGCCGGTGTCCACCACCGGGTTCGAGGGTTGCCACCTCGACAGGCACCAACAACCTTGCGGCCACAGCTCCGATAAGCTGCCTCGACAATAGAGGCGCGGAACACGGCCCACTCGGACTCCATGTCCCCCGCCTCCCTTGGAACGTGAACAGAAACAATCAAATATAAAAATAATAAGTTAACAGAAACTTTAATATAAAAATAATGGTAACACTATTTATCTGAGGAGACTACATTGAGTTTAACTCCATGTTATAAAAAAGCTACAGTAGTTAGCCAGAGTTATTTCAGGATGAAATAATTTGAACTTCTGTTTGAATTTAATGCTATGAACTTTTTCCTTTTTGTTACATTTACTATGAATTTCTCACAGGGCAGATTAGAGCCAACATGAAGCACTTTGGTGTGGACTTGTTCCTGTTGAAAGTGCTTTATAAATAAAATGGTATGGTATGGTAACATGGAGGACTCACCAACATATATTATTATTATTATTACTATTATACATATAATATTGTCCAGTGTCTGATGCTGCAGTCATGTTACTGAGCTCCCACTGATGGGCTAACCTGGTTCCACCACAGCAGCAGGATCCTCAGACAGAACAGCTGGTGGGATGTCCTGGTATCTGCAGCCCTCTCTCCATTTGTTTCTTCATGGACATGGAGCTGTGACATTATGTTGTGCCTCTTCCTCAGCAAAACGCTCCTCCAGTGGAGACTTTCTGGACAGACTGCAGGGAGGTTCCTAAACAAACAACAGGTTTATCAGTATTATCAGTAAAAAGAGATTATTAAATCATTTTTAAGACTGAGAATGTGTACAATTATTAGCTCTGTTGTTATTGCCTAACTAACCTATTCAATAATTCTTCAAACTGTGACATTCACTCATAATGGAATGAAAGAGAACATAAACAGAAATTATATAATAATGAAAACTAGAGACATTAAAACATTTTAAAAGACACAGAGAACTTTAAATGGATTAAGAATGTTAATAAGTGTTGGATTTGAGTGCAATGTAAGTGCAATCCATGGTTGAATCCACATCTGAAAAGGGATGCAACCTTTTCACAACATATGCTGTAACAGTTCTGTGGCACTCTTCATTCAGTTACACTGACGTTTTTACCTTGGACAGTCACTGGTGAACACTGTGAAGCCATTTCAGGTCGTTTGTCTAAGAAGAAAAAAAACGAGCTAACGTTAGCATCGTGTTTGTATTTGAGCTGACTTACCGCTTTAAGCGGAGTATAACTTGTTAGCTGCCTTAATGTTGGTATGAGATGTAGTTTATAGTTTATTTACCTGATGGAGTCGAAGAGGTAGCGATTAGCGAAAAGTTCGGCGGAGCGTTTTGCAGACGGACCACTCTGTACTTCCGGTCGGATACGAAGCGAAAATAATCCGGTGGAGCGCGTCAAAGACGGGACACTATTTTACTTCTCCACCCTCCTTTGCATGATAGAAAATTATTGCAAGTGCTGCACTGACCTGACTGGTCATTTTATTAATTAGTACGCTTTCGATCGCGGAATGCTCACTTCCGGTGGATTCTTCTTCGTTGGTTTTCGGCGGAGCTACTTCCGGTCGGCTAACTAGCATCGAACATAGGAATCGCAAATTAATATTTTGAACGATTCCGGGAAAACCGGACAGTTAGTCCCGGTTCCGAACGATTCTCGATTCTCGATGCCCAACCCTATTTGTAATGCAGTCTGTAACTTTTCTAACAATATATTTTTAACATATTTCTTCACTCTGTCACTATCTACTGACAGACTGATGTTAGACAAAGTAATCTCTGAAAAAAACTATAGTCCCCTTGCTTCTCTATCAGCATTTATAAAAACACTAAAAACACAGAGTGACCCGCCATTAACCAGCCAATAAAAACAGAGTTTGTAACCAGCCAATAAAAACAGAGCTTGAATTTGAATCAGCCAATAAAAACAGAGCTTGAATTTGAATTTCAGCAGAGCAAGGGGGAGCAGAGCCATATATGGCTCTGAGGGGGAGGGATCAGAATGCTTTGCCTGTTGAAAATTTTTCTAAGTTCTGCACTCTACAGAAAGTTACACATAGCACCTTTAACTGGTGCAGTGTGGTGCGAAACCAATAAGAGTTGAGACAGTGGCAAAGCACCATTTGTGCAGAGCTGCACCACAGCATGATTCTACCACCGTCATGCTTGTCAAGCTGTGTTTTGTTCTTAAGTTTTAAAACCTCTAATTGACCTCTTCAAACCTACCGGTACTCTATGTAATTCAACAAACACTAAGTATTTTTTGACCATATAGCTTTTCATTTATTTGGGATGTCCATGAAGGGCAGCTGCAAATTTTTAGTAAAGCTTGAAGGTGCCACTTTTGGAGAAGTGGCTGTTTTCTTTCTTCATATGAAGCTCACTTCACTGTGGACTGTGACAATGATGTTCCAGCAGTTTCCAGTTCACAGAAGGCTTGAGTATCAGTGGTTCCTAGAGAGTCCCCAAACTTTCTGGGCAATTTCCTTTGATCTGAGGCTGACAGATAAGTACTGGTCAATCCAATGAGCACTGTGACATTAAATCTGTTCACGCTGAGAAAATACAAACTCCAGTCCATCGTGATCACCAACGAGAAGTGAACAGGCCTTCACTTTGTGAAATTAAAGGCACTGTCTTGTTTTGAGCCTGTATTTATAATTGTGACCCTGTAAGGATCAGAAAAAATCTAATTAAGTT
>JBBPBX010068416.1:4886-17258 GCA_038048925.1 Garcialebias charrua
GGGTTATGCCGCCAACACTATTTATTTATAGTGGAAGTGGTGTGCTGCTGACCTTAATTTGGCATGGCGTGGGTCGGTGGATGGAATACTTCGAAGACCTCCTCAATCCCTGAATTATGAGTGTTTGGTATTAAAATGTTTACTGACTAACTTTATCAATTTTTATGTTAAGAGTTAATGCTTTTTGCAACATACACGATCCCTGGAGAAAACATTTTAGTTTAGTGTCTGAATGATATTATGTGTTCATTAAACTGGCCTTGAGGGAGTGGGGGAGTTGTGCAATTTTGCTTTGAGGGCCCAGAGTTTCTTTGAGGTACAGGGCCCGGTACTTCTCAGAAACAGCCATACGGCCTTTGATGAATGGTTGCATATCACCCTTCTCACTTCAGGCTACAGAGATGTAAGATAGAGATGAGTTGTAGTTTCAGTTGTGGACAAACTGACCCAGGTGCCTAGCATCACTTTGCTCTGAAAAACAAGTTTGAGTGAAAACATGTTTAGTTCAGATGAGAGTGAGTGTATCACGCACGCACATACACACACACGCACCTCACAAGGTATAAAATGACCAAGCACACTCAGAGTCTTTGAGGGTCCGCTGCCGAGTCCTGATCAGACGTCCAGCTGCATGATGTATACTCCCCGCCAAACTGTGAGGCCCTTCCAGTTTGTGTCAAAGGTGAGGGATAATGCATTTTACATCAATGCCTTTTGTGTGTTATGTGCTGTTTAATTTCTGTGGCGGGGTTACTGACACATTTCTCTAGCAGAATAACAGTTGTGTGTTTGAACATGCATGTTTATTTTTTTCTTTTATTTGTCACAGTTTTCTTTAATAAATGACATCATTATTTTTAAGGGAGTCTGTGTTTGTTTTCTTCTAAAAAGCTGTGCCGATCCTCCACGAGCCTGATAAAACATTAAACATTTGGGTTGATTTGAAATATCATAAAACATTTTACCGACATGGCTTAAACTGAGGAAACGAAGCCTGGGGACTTTGGATCAGGCACTCCAAACTCTGTTGCTGAGGTCACAAAGGTGGCAGGGTCCCAGGGATGGATAAGATTCGCCCGGAGTTCCTTAATGCCACATCCTGACCAAACGCGTTTTCAACTGCAGGAGCGTCCAGTTTACATGCAAAGTCAATGGGGGACGCGCCTCCAGCCGCGTCTTGGCGTTGGGCGTCACGTCACGTGCGTGTTGAGCGTGCTGGAAAGTGTTTTCGTGCACGTGAACCCGCTTCAGCCTCCAAGCACGCGTTGATCATTGCTGAAGTTTTCGCTGTTCAAACGTTCAAACGCCGTTCAACTCTCCCTGATCAGGGAGAGTCGGGGGGAGAAGAGAGGGAGTGAGTCCCTATGTGACGCGGAAATGAGGGGACGGGGGTATTGCGCAACTATGTGACGTATTGTTTGTGGGACACAGAAAAGACCCGCGAGGTCGTGTACTATGGAATAGAAACTCATTGTAGCTGTGTGTTCGCGACAAGTCCTTCACGACCAGTCAAGTCTGCTCTACAGAGACATAAATAAAAAGCTCCTCGCCTGGCGGAGTGCAGTGAGGACTCGGTATACCGGTAAGCTCCTCCCACACCCCCCGCCGCCACACCGCCGCAGCTTCGCGCTTCTGGTCAGGACACCACTGGGTCCAGTGCGTCCACTTGCGTGCGTGACGAGCCTTTTTGCTGTTGAAAAGCTGTTTGGTCAGGAAGTGGCATAAGGCTCTGGATGTTGTGGGATTGTGTTGGCTTACATGTCTCTGCAGTATTGCGTGGACATTGGGGGTAGTTCCCCTGGATTGGTAGACTGAGGTAGTGATCCCCCTATTCAAAAAGGGGGACCGTAGAGCAGTGGTCCCCAACCACCGGGATGCAGACCAATACCAGGCTGTGGGTCAATTTGTACCGGGTCGCACAGAAAAAAAAATATGTTTTTGAAAAATCACCGGATTCTCTCCACCACGTCAGTCAATGACTCACTCTTGACGCAGGTCAGCATACACAAGCGATACATTTAAGTTTCTGTTAGACGCATGAGCAGATTGGTTCTACATTGCCCGTTTGGGCACAGCTTACCTCGGTATGGGATATACTAAATAAATGAGAAATTATCCTGCACCTAATACACTTATAAATCACACATAAAGTGATTAAAAGTAAATTTGAAATACAGTTCCCTATCAGTCAGTCCTCTTTGGTTCTACAGATAGTAAGGGATTGCACCCCCGCGCGGTTCACTGAAAGCATTACAATCACGCCTTTTTAGGCAAGTGAACATCAGCATCACCAGGGGGCCCCGCCCCTGCTATAAAAGACACTCACGTTCGTCCTCTTATTGCACTTCACCTCGCTTCACACCTGAACTTCGTAGGACACCGTCTCAAGTGACTGATCAAGCCCGACCGGAGGTGTGCACGCTCCCTGCCTAGGGCGTCACTGAAGACTTCCCTGCAGACACTTTGTTTAGCATCCGCTAACTAAGTGTCATCAACGGTTTTGCATCGAGCAACGTCTATTTTTCTGCTGTTTCGACGGACCAGTTTAGCACGCTAACTGTGCCACGCGCCTGTCTGCTAGCTAACAGAGCTAACGGGTTAGCCCACACGAACAGTACAGCTAGAGGAAATTATTCGAACCTGTTTATCTATCGCTAACTGGTACCCACTCGACATCGAGGGCATGGAGTCAGTTGGTTTGGCCCACATCCCGCAGATGGACGAGACTTTGGTGGCATACTTGGCATCCAAGACGTCGGGTTTAAAACCTACACTGCCTAGCAAGCCATGCCATGTTTCAGCTCTTCAACTTGAAAAGAGCTACCACGCTTGCAGACTTTGTCAATGGCTTTTGGGTCTCATGGCAGTAGGAATCGTATCAATTCATCTGGGCTTATTGAAAATGTGCTCTTTTCAGATATGGTTCCACAGGTAACAGCAACTTCCCCCCACCCCCTGCAGCAAATGGGAGGGATGAAAGTCAACTCAGTCTGCCTGGAAGCCTTGCAACCATGGAGAGATGCTACAGCACTTAGCAGGGGTGTTCCACTGGGCAGAGTGTTATCTCAGGTCCTGGTGACAATAGATGCCTCAAAGTCTGGGTGGGGGGGTCTTTGCCGAAACCAACACACAATAGGTGTGTGGTCCTAGCAGGAGGCTCAGTTCCACATCAACCAGCTGGTGCTGATGGCTGTGTTCCTGTCACTGAAACAGTTCTACAGGAAGGGGCTGATCATACGTCAACATGTTTTGATAAGATCAGACAACACGTGTGTGATCGCACACGTCAACAGGGAAAGGGGAACTCATTCCCCCCCTCCTGTTGCTGACCCAGAAACTGCTAACATGTGTAACTCACAGGTGCTGTCACTCAGAGCAACACACCTGACGGGGAAACTAAACTATGGGGCAGACGCTCTCTCCAGAGGTGCGACCCTCCCCTCGGAATGGCGTCTCCACCCCCGTATCGTGGACCAGATCTGGGCATGGTACGGGAAAGCAGACGTAGATCTCTTCGTGTGCAGGGACAACGCCCACCTTGTTATGTTTCACTCAATACTGAACAAGAACTCAAGCACGGGCTGGACGCGTTTGCGCACGATTGGCCAACAACAAGGCTTTATTACGTGTTCCCATCTGTCGCTTTGATACAGGGGACACTGGAGTGTGTACGTAGAGGGACCCTCTCACTGATCCTGGTGGCCCCGAGGTGGCCAAAAAAGGCCTGGTTTGCAGAAGTGATCTCACTGCTAGCTGCAACACCATAGCAGTTGCCTACACACAGAGACCTCCTGTCACAGGCCCACAGACAGGTATGGCACCTTCGCTCGAGCCTTTGGCAGTTATGGGTCTGGCTCCTGAAAGGAACCGGCTGTTAGCCTCTGGCCTGCCCATGAATGTGGTAAACACAATACAGGGTGCACGTGCAGAGACAACACAAACGCTTTATGCACATAAATGGCGTGTTTTTGAGGTCTGGTGTCTAGAAAGGAATATTACTCTATATTCCTGTGATATAGCCTAGCTTCTCACTTTAATACAAGACCTGCTGGAGAAGGGCCACTCCTTTTCCACTATTAATGTATTTTTATCTGTTGTTTCAGTGTGCCACGATGGATGGAGGGGGTAAATCATCTGGTGCCCACCCTCTCATGATCCGGTTCATGAAGGGCGTGTTGAGAAAGTGGCCTCCAAGTAGAGTTTTAGCCCCACGGTGGGACCTGACTCTCGTGTTGGACGCCCTCTGCGGACCACCATTTGAGTCCCTGCAGAGCATTAAATTGATTTGCTATCTTACAAGACCGCCCTGCTCTTAGCTCTGTGTTGGGCGAAGCATGTGGGTGACCTACATGCACTGTCAGTCCATCACCTGTGCACTCAGTTTGCTCAGGACGGGTCAAAGGTCACCTTAGGTCCAAACCCCGCATATGTGCCTAAAGTCCCAACTTTAAACTACAAAAGTCTGGGCTTTGAGCTGTCAGCCTTTCCTCCTCCTCCTGTTCTGAATGCAGAACAGAGGCGTTTAAATGTGCTCTGCCCTGTGCGGGCCCTGAGCACTTATATGGAAAGAACCAGCAGTTGGCGCAAAACAAATCAGCTGTTCGTATGCTTTGCTAAACCGGTAGCAGGCAGAGCCCTGTCAAAAACATTGCCTCTCCCACTGGGTAACAGAGGCCATTTCTAGAGCATACGGCAGCAAAGGTCAACAAGTACCCATTGGTGTACATGCTCACTCAACTAGAGGCCTATCCACTTCCTGGGCCCTATTTAGAGATGTTTCAATAGCAGATATCTGTGCAGCTGCTAATTGGGCATCTCCTAACACATTTATTAAACACTACAGCCTGGATGTCACAACACGTGACGTCACACAAGCTTTGCTCTCCACAAAGGAGAAGTGAACGTGTTAACGCCTGTCAGTTTAGGCTAAAGTCCGCAAAAGCATGCATTTCCAGGGCGGGATTTTAAGTTCCCATACTATCATTTGCACTGCAGTAGACTGACTGATAGGGAACTGGAGGTTATGCACCATAACCAATGTTCCCTGAAGGAAGGGAACAAGGTGTAACAAATGTTGGCCCCTCCAATGCCTAAGCTCGGTGAAGTGCGTGCAGAGGATGAACGTGAGGCATTCACATTCCCAGTGAGAGTTGGACTCATCCAAGGTTGCCCTTTGTCACCGGTTCTGTTTATAACTTTTATGGACAGCATTTCTAGGTGCAGCCAATGTGTTGAGGGGATCAGTTTTTGTGGCCTTAGGATCGCTTCTCTATTTTTTGCAGATGATGTGGTCCTATTGGCTTCATCAGGTCGTTATCTACAACTTGTGCTGAAGTGGTTCGCAGCCGAGTGTGATGTGGCCGGGATGAGGATCAGTTCTTCCAAATCTGAGGCCATGGTCTTAAGCCGGAAAAGGTCAGAGTGCCCTCTCCGGGACTCAGAGACTCTCTGGAGTTTAGTTGTGTATACTAGAAGGCACATTTTAAATGCTATTCTAAATTCACTTGAAGGGGGAGTGGTGGCGCAGAGGTTAAAGAAGGTGATCCTGTGAACGGGAGGACGCCAGTTTGAATCCCCAGACCATTAAAGGAAAATGCGGGCGGGGAAAAGTGAAGCACCCACACCTGCCTCCACCTTCACTTGCCCCAATTAAGGAACCACAATTGGTAGATCTCTGCTCCACACGTGAGCTGTGATAACTCCAGTGATGTGTCAGGAATGGCATCTTGTGTAAAAACAACATCATATTGGTAAATATTTTTGCAAGTTTGCTCACTGTGGCAACCTCTGCAGAAGGGAGCAGGTGAAAGAAAAACAATACACATAGCTTCACTAGATATACTGTACATCTACAGCTAGTTAAATTTTGGAATCAATTTCATTCAAGATAGTCTTTTGACCTTAGCAAACACTAGAATAGTAATAAATCAGTCAGTTCTACAGATACTGAGCTAAATTTGACTTTGTGGTAGATCAAAGTTATTTATAACACACATTTCAAGTGTTAATAGAAAAATCAGGTATATTTATTTTGAAAGTTTTACTGAAACAGCTATATGTCAATTCTCAACATAAAATGATCTAAAGAAACTCTGGCCTAAAATGCAGTGGGTGATTATTATTCATTTCTGAAATGCCAGGTTTTTAGTTAATAATAAACAGTTATGAAATACTCAATTTTCAACAACAAAAAAATAATAAGGTGGCATGTGCTATTGAATGACTGTTTGACTTAGCATGTGTTTTTCACTTTAGGTGTAATCCAGATTAGCAGCGTTATTAGGGAGCCATGAGCTCCAATCCGTTCTGAACTTCGGGATCTATCCAGTCAAGTGTTAAGCTGTAGTGAGCTGTAGTGACAAGAGTGTCTTGTATCAAGTCAGATGTGGCTGGAAAGCCCGACAGAGAGATGCGACACTCTGTCCAACAAAGACCTGAATATTTAAAGCTGGGAAAAAGCCACAGCATACTGCATAAGTACAGCCAGAACATGTTAGCTGTCACTTACAATTATAGAATGGAAGCAAATGTCACAACTAGGCTTGTATCTGGAAGCGACTACTCCTTTGATTTTTTTTTTTATCTGGGCCAATTTATCTGAGGAAATGTACTGGACACCGCCTCTTTACCTTGTGTGTCCTTCATTTCCGTCAACATTCTGTCCTATCGGTCTGAGGGGCTGCTTTCTAAGTGCAATCTGCATGGCTGTCAGTAGGTTGTTTGTTTGTCAGGGGTGAGTGTGGCATGAGCACAACAGCATCAGACATTAAATACCTTTTTATGTTGCATGCTTCCACAGATAACAGTGGACTGCACGGCATCATTAGGAAGCCTTGACATGATTCAGATAAGAATACTCTACCTGAGAGATGTTTGCAAAAATCGTTGCTACTCTCTTAAACCGTAGTCTTATACTACAGATATAGTAAAAGTTGATATGCAATACAAACCTAAGACAATATGCTAATAGTGTACTGATACTGACATAGCTGTGCATGCAATATCAGTTTGTTAGATAGTTTGACATTGTTGGTAAACATAAATGTTACTTGTCATTAAGAGGTTAAAGAGTTTAAGTCCTGGATACAGAAGTAAATAAAGATTTATTATTCCTTGAAGAAATTCTTATTGTTATCTACCTTTCATGCGTTTTAAACTAAGAAAAGTAAGGATGAAGCTATAGTCTTTTTGTCAAACCTTGCAAATAGCAATATGCATGGTTAGCCAGATTTGTGTTACAATTTGTTAGTGTTTGAAGGGAAAACATTTGACTGTTGGCTAAGATTGATGAGCTGCATTGATCATCTTGAATTTAGGTGATTCCAAAAGGTAATTGGTTGTAAAGAGACATCCATTGATTATTTTCTGAGAGCTTCACTAAAGTTTGTAAAGTAGTTACTAAAATATTTTGCTAAAAAGCAGTGGGGGTCATCACCAAATGGTAATGCCAAATCTTGAAGCAAAGCTGTCATGCATTGTGTACACTCAAATGTATGTGTTGGAGATGAAGTAAGTCTCAACTACTATCACACCAAATTTTTGCTGAAAATCCATCAAATGGACTGTGTTATGGTCATTTTTGCATTGAATGTTGGTTAGCTATGGTAACCATTTTGTCTTTGTATGACTCCCAAAGCTAATCAATTGTAGATTTTTATGCAATGACTTTCTGCAAGCTTCGTTAGAATCAGTGTTGATGCAAACAGATAACTGTAAAAAATCATTTTTTTTATTTTTTACATCACAGTGATATGTGACTTATCTGTGCTGCTGATTATCTCATGCTGCTTATTATCCCATGTTGCTGTATTCATTTGTACCGATCTGCTCACCACAGACTCATGTTTGGGCTGCTGTTATTTCACCATATTTTTTCACTATTACTGTTATATATATTTACTATATTCATTCATTCATTCATTCATTCATTCATTATATATATATTTACTATATACTTTTTACTATATACTTTATTATTAGTGTTTGGTAGATATCTTAGGTCTTTTAGCGTACTGTTTGGTGTTTGTTAGCATATATCTTAATTTACATCTTAGCTCATTATATACTTTTATTTTTACACTTCATATTTTTGCTATTAATGGATAACTGGGACCCTGTGTACATAATTTTGTTCCACCTCATGTGCCACATGAGAATGACAATAAAATTGACTTGAACTTAAATAATGACATTTTAAGCTATATTACTGCACAAAATGAGGCCTTCTGAGTATGTGTTTGTAATGATGCTCAGTTACTACTACACAAAATTTTACCTCAACAACTGTAAATTTTGTTGAAACACAGCCATTTTTAGTTGTCTAAGGTTGCTTAATTGTACGGTCTTGCCATAACCCTTATATTGAAAAGGGGCGACTCTGTAATCAGTTGTAGATTTTCATCCAATGGTTGGTTTATAGATTATTCATTAAAATAAGTCATTTGGTTCATAATATTTTGCTGAATACAGACAAAACAAACAAACACACACACACACACACACACACACACACACACACACACACAGGCAGAACAGTATTGCCTTCATCATTCATTCATTCATTCATTCATTCAACCTTTATTTATACAGGCTAGCCTCGTTGAGTCACGGGGACTCATTTACAAGAGGGACCTGTCTCACTCACACCAAACAACCATCCACTCTCACACTCACACCTAGGGTCAATTTAGAGTCACCAATCAGCCTAACAAGCATGTTTTTTGGTCTGTGGGAGGAAACCGGAGTACCCGGAGGAAACCCACGCATGCACGGGGAGAACATGCAAACTCCACCCAGAAAGGCCCCGGACCGGGATTTGAACCGGCAACCTTCTCGCTGAGAGGCAGCAGCTCTACCAGTTATGCCACCGTGCTGCCCAATCATGGGCAATAACAAGGTGCTGAGAGACCAATCCAACTTGGTCTTGAAGAACACTTTGCCCACCTTGATCTTAATATTTTCCATGAACTATTTTGCGTAACGGTGGTTGGATTTTACAGGAATGGCCACCAAATATCTCCAGCCTGCCAGGTCGAGGCCATTTCATTGAGACGTGGTTGTGTGACCTTGTTGAATTCCTGCAGCTTTGACTCATTTTCTTGCTCTGAGCAGCATGGGCTTATGAGTTGAGCAGTGGCATAACAAGGTAGGCGCATGAAGAGGCTAAACTAAGTCTGTGCCCTGTAACGATCAGCAGCGACAGATTGAGAGTGCTCCTGAGGACGAAAGACCCTTTTTTTATAATATTTATTAACAAGAGCTTAGGCATAACTTTCTTGTTCTGAAGTCTTTTTGGTATGCAGCGCAACTTTCCGGTAAGCGGCACATCCTTTGGTGCCCTCACGGACTCTTGTGTAAATGCTCAAGAACGTATTCCATGTCAGAAAACTTAATTTGCCACAGGGAACAGATGAATAGTTTTCTTTTTTTAAAGCCTTTTATTCTAAGACATGTTTCAAAATGCTCCAACACCTCAGGTTTTCTGAGGGCTCTGACTAGCTGGAGCTGAAAATGGCTTTCAAAATGGATAAATATGAAAATGAGGCAGCTCATTTTGACTGCACCATGGAACACATTGCACGTCTGTTAAACTGGCAGGCAATCATTATCTGTCCCCAACCAGGCAATTCATTAGTTTAGAGGAATAAAAAAAACAATAGAAAGCTGGTCAACAGAAACATTTATATGCATTGTGAAGTGTTTGTGTTTGAAAGCAAATCTAAAGTTTTTCAATGTGCATCATTGTAAAAACAAGTCACATTGACTCAGTTTATTGTGAGGAAAATAAAGTTTTTATAGTTGAGAACTGATCTAAAGATTGTACATAGTTGTAAACATTTTATGGCAAGAAGACCTATAAAATTATTCTTTGTAGAGGAGGAATATTTGAGTGATGACTGTCGCACACCACCTTTTGCAGTGCAATAATGTTTTTGGCTGTGTAATTTGTTTGTACTTTTAGCAAAATATCTCATGAATCACCTAATGATTTTAATGGACCTCTCATAAAGTAACCAATGGATGCACATCTATAGTAAATATAACTGTATCAGTGATTTTTACAGATATTGAGCTAAAATTTCTGAGAGTCATTCACACCTCATAGTCCAAGTACTAATAGATCATCCGTGATCATTTGTGATATTGCAATGGGTTGTGCAGAAGTTGTTACATCATTTATTGTCAGAGTTTGACAAAAAAACAATATCGCAATGGATTGTGCATCATTTATTGTGCTGGGTTTTTATTTAAAAAAACAATAACATAGTTTTTCTTATTATAAAATTGTATTAGTTTAAATAACTTGCATGAAAGTTGGCAGGTAATAATATAAGGCCTTTAATTAACAACAGTAAAACAAATGTTGTAAAGCCGTTTGTATGATTGTGAATGTATAATATTATTTGCACCTGTTAATTTGTCCCATAATTATTTGAAAAGCCAACAGATAAACGATTGCCACTGTCTGAGAAGCCACTAACAAAGAAAATAGCATTCCTTGAACAAATACACATGGCTTGTTGCCATCATGTTGTATTTCTGTAGTCACTTTTCTAGTTTTATTTCAGGGTTTTTGTTCATTTCAGTCAGTTTTCCTCAATTCCAACTCCTGTGTCTGTCCTCAGTTAATTATTACTCAGGTGTTTTCTGTAGTTTTGTCTTTAAAAGAATTTCATAATATCTGTGTCACTTGCAGGATCATTAGGTACGTTATCTATGTTTGTACACTATCCATTGTGAGTGGAACAAATTACCATCCAATCTGTGATTCTGAAGATCTCTATTAGATGTACGGTAAGTTAATGTTGATCATATTAACTTTTGAAATATACTTTTGCAAACATAGCTAAATCTGTGTTAACTCCCTGCAAAGGTATTTGTCTTACACAACAATGTTGTTTACTGAAAAACAGAAGATCAAAAGAATGTTCTTTGTTTTAAGACCTGTTGTTCCTGACTCGGCCAAAACTGAGATACATCTATTGTTGAAAGCTGTCTGAACCTGTTTTGTTGTGAAACTGCCTACCCACTGAGTCAATAAAAGGATGAGACGGCCATTTGCAAGGTGGACTTGTTCTCTGCCTGTTTTAGGAGACGTCCCACTTTGCAAAGTTCCATATGAAATGCTAACTCTTGTTTCTTGTGTGTGATTCATTTTAGTAGATGTTGCAAGGGTTTGGTTTGAAAACCCATCAATCTCCCCAGTAAAGACACTTTAGGTTTTACACTGGATTCATATCTGCAGTCCTATCTCCCATCTGAGACCCTGCAACTTGATCTCTTGCATGTCTATGTGACAAAGAAAGAGCTCATGTGATTTGTTAGCACTCAGAGGATGTGTTGTGGATGACTCGACTCAATAACTTTTAAATCAATATTTGCAAAATGTACTGCATATTTTAGTTTGCTAAGGTTGATTAGCTGTGGCAGTCATTGAAGGGGGGGGGGGGTGGTAATTGCAGTTTTTCCTACTAATCATGTCAATTGGGAAGTCAGTTTTCCGATTTTACTTCCAAAAGTGGTTCGATTAGTTTATTATTTTTTTTTTATTTGAGTTGTTTAAGGCAGACAAATGTCAAAATGTAGTGATATGTTGCAATGAGAAACCTTAAAGTTTGGGTCATCATAACAAAAATCTGCCTTAATACTGTAGTAGAATAACATATTGGTCAATAATTTGACCATGGAGTTGGCCAATGTTTTTGATTTATGATGCTATGAATAATGAGCATGCGTCTTGATGCAGAAATGGTGGTGTGACAAACATTATCTTTCCTGACCCACTCAGGACCTCATGAGTGTAGATAACCTGCGGATCAAGAAGCAAAATGTGATCTTTTATCATGAGTGAAGCTGAGAGCAATAATAAAAATTCCACATTTCCATCTCTTCGGCAACAATGAAAAATGCTGTTTCGTTGTTTTTCACAGCATTGTCAGGTCAAGTTTAAAAAAATGTTGCTAAAAATTTTTTCCTGTTGCAAATAAATAAACCAGTATTGGAAAATATATTGATCAAATAAAAAATTTGCTCCATCTAGCTATAAAGATATAATATTCTAAGAAAATGAACAGATAACCTGTATATTTTTGTGACTTTTGAAAGTGTTATGATGAAGCATGATTTCATTGAAACATCGGATCCAAACAAATAAACACTTCTTCTTTTGGCTGCTCAGCACAGCACCACACCAGATCATCTGTCTCCATCTCACACTATCCCAGTGTCCTCCTCTGTCACACCAACTCTCTGCATATCAGCAGAAGCACCTTTTCCACCTGTGCACTGTTGGCCAACATTAGTATTCAATTCAATTCAGTTTATTTATATAGCACCAAGTCACAGCCAAAGCTGTCTCAGAACACTGAATAA
>JBBPBX010068418.1:0-19132 GCA_038048925.1 Garcialebias charrua
TCAGATTGCTAACAGCCATAACACTGCGGTACCACCTCAGGTTATGAACAAGCCGGTGATGTGTCACATCATGAAAGGACAAGCTATTAGCACAAAACAGGCATACTTTCAACCATCTCCTATGTTTTTCAACTTAGGACTGTCCATGGAGGCCACATTCCAAGTGACCCTCGACTGCAGGACCACGACTGTTGCTGTGTGCAACACAAGCACAGAAGAGGTACTGATCCCAAAAAACACACAGCTAGGATGGTTGATCTCCACTGATTTTCATGATTTTGAGCTAAGCATTCCATTTCTGGGAGGACTCCCAGAGAACTTGATCCCATATCAACACACGGGGCAAGTCTTGTTCACGAAACCAACACAGGCCATAGCTCTTTTCTCCCCCAGTGAGTCCGACCAGGACACTGTCCGCAGGTTCGGTTTCAACAAAGGAGACAGTCTATGCCCCCAAACTTACAGTGCACTACCTGTTGACAGGTTTTACGACACTGAAGGGGACTCACTGGAGCTCCCCAAAGAGCAAGAACCCCTCTCAGTTGCTTCACAGATTGACCAGGTGGTCGCCCAAGCCGACGCCCTGAAAACTGATGAAGAAAGGGACAAACTTCGCAAAGTTCTTCTAAAATATGAGAAATCATTCTCAACTGACTCGATGGATTGTGGGTTGACCACGCTCCACACAGTGAGCATCCCAACCCCGCCTAATGCTCCCCCTGCATTTGTCAGACAGTACAAGATTCCTCTGGCAGCACATCAACCTATCAGAGAAATCATTAATGACCTGTTAGAAAAAGGTATCATCCGATACTGTAACAGCACTTACTCTGCGCCTTTATGGCCGGTGTTAAAACCTAATGGTAAGTGGAGACTCACTATAGACTACAGAAAGCTAAACAAACAAGTTCCCTTATCCAGATGGCCTATGACGCAACTCCAACAGGAACTGCCCAAGGTCACCAATGGTAAGTACTTCTCGACTCTCGACGTCGCCTCTGGTTTTTGGACCATCCCTGTGCGCGCCGAGGACCAGTACAAACTAGCTTTCACTTTTGGTGGCCGTCAGTACACCTTTAACAGGTGTCCCTTTGGCTACGCTAACTCACCTGCAGAGTTCAACATTTTCTTGAACAAAGCATGTCCAGACGCCCACGAGCGTGGGACACTGATCTACGTGGACGATGTCCTTTTGAGGCAGCCAACACTGGACTCACATTTGGCTGAGATCGACCACGTTCTGAATCAGCTGACAACTGCTGGTGCTAAAATATCACTGTCAAAATGCCAATGGTGCAGAACCAAAGTGGACTACGTTGGCCTACTTGTAGGTCCTGACGGAGTACAACCACAGCTGACTCGCACCCAAGGCCTCGACAATCTCAAAGTCCCCACCAATCTCAAAGAACTACAAAGTTTTCTGGGCGTGTGTAACTACTCGAACCAATTCATCGAAAACTATGCGGACCTTGCGAAACCACTGACTGAACTCCTTAAAAAAGACGTACCATTTGTTTGGACTGACAAACAGCAACAGGCAATGGACGCTCTTATAAACAGGATCAAGTCAGCCCCTTGTTTAGTCTACCCAGACTACAACAAAGAGTTTTACTTGGAAGTGGGCTTCTCAGCTCATTGCATAAGTGCAGGTCTGTACCAGATACACGACAGAGACAAACGTGTAGTAGCCTATGCCAGCAAAACGATGGCAGGCCCCGAGTTGAGATTCTCAGACTGTGAGAAAGCTTTACTGACCACAGTGTGGGCAGTTAAACATTTCTCCAGCTACATTGGTGGACAGAAAATCATTGTGGAAACACAACACCAGCCAGTGACCTTTCTTAACAGTGAACGCATCAGAGATGGTGTGGTGACAAACTCACGTGTTGCAACGTGGCTCATGGCGCTTCAAAGTTTTGACCTAGACATACGTTATGGTCAAAACAAGAAGTCTCATCTGGGGACGGACTTGGCAATCTGCCAGAAGTGTACACAAGATGTGCCAGCCACCCAGCCGCCGGTTGAGGTAAAACCCCCAGTAACCGAAGACCCGAATCACCACTTCTTTGATGACAATATCTGCAAAGATATGACAACATTGTACGTGGATGGATCTTCATTCCTCCGCGACAAAATCTGTAGGGCAGGTGTTGGAGGAGTTCTCCTCCAAGACCAAGAACAGATAACTTTCAGCTACAAATTAGGCTCTCAGACTTCTCAGTATGCTGAGATTGCAGGAATCCTAATAGCTCTCCAGATGGTAGTAGAACGCTCCATCAAGACGCTAGTTATCTGCACTGACTCTAACTATGCTCGTTTAAGTTTCGCTTGTCACCTCGCTGTGTGGAAACAGAACGGTTTCCTAACAAGCGACAGAAAAGTGGTCAAACACAAAGAGCTTTTCATAGCGTGTGATCACTTGGTGACATCACACGACTTACAGATCTACTGGAAGAAAGTTCCAGGGCATTCTAGAGTCCCAGGCGATGACAAGCACTACAATGACATTGCAGACTCCTTAGCCAAAGAAGGAGCCGACGAAGGTCCTCTATGGTCCTTCGACCCCTCCTGGTTAATCGGGACTCTGCCAATACAACCTTCGGTCAGGGTTATGGCAGTCACACGTGCACAGGCCGCAGCCAGACCTGCTGACAACGCAGTCTCTGTACGACCTGCACTGACTGACCCAGACATCATCCAACTACAGAAGTCGGATCCTGCTATCAACTCCATGATACTGTACCTGACTGATCCAGAGAAAAACACTCCGTCTAAAGACGAACTGGATTCCGATCCAGACCTTAAAGTCCTTTACCAGCTGCGCAAACAGCTAAAACTAATCAAGGGCATCCTAACTTTTGCTCATGGACCAACGTCCTCACCTGTGTTCGTGGTTCCCCATGACCAAAGGGGGGTGATGTTAGTTCATGCCCATGATCTCCCGTCCGCAGGACACAAAGGAGATAAAGCCACGCTGACGGCATTAAAACAAATTGCCTATTGGCCTGGAATGAAAAAGGATGTCAAGGACTACATTGAAGGGTGCGTGGTCTGTGGCCAGTTTCAGCCAACCAGACCACTTCACAGAGCACCACTGCAAAGCAGAGGCATTGCATTCCCATGGTCTGACCTCCAGATCGACTGGGTTGGACCACTCACTAAGAGCTCTAGAGGAAATAAATATTTTCTCACGGTAACCTGTGCATTTACCAAATGGGTAGAATGCCTACCAGCTCCCAACGACACAGCACAAACCACTGCTATGTTGTTAATGAATCATATATTCTCAAGGTTTGGACTTCCCCTTCGGGTGAACTCAGACCAAGGTACACACTTCACAGGTGAAGTGATGAAAGAACTATGGAAGACGCTAGGCGTCAAGGCTAACTTTCATGTCGGCTACCACCCACAGGCTTCAGGCCAAGTAGAGAGAGCAAACAGAACTGTGGTGAGTATTTTGAAGAAATACGTGGCTGCAAACCACAAGGACTGGGATGTGAAACTCCCTCTGGTCCTCATGGCCATAAGAGCCACTCCACACACATCAACTGGCATCTCTCCCTTCGAGATGATGACCGGTCGACAAATGACTCTCCCTCTACACCTGTTGTACCAACCAGGCGACGCCGCCATGGCGACAGCCTACACTACACAACAATACATGAAAGATTTGAATGTACACCTCAGAAACACTTTTGCTTTCGCCCAGAAAAACCTGGAAAAATCCGCTGAAGGACGCAAGGCGTACTACGACCAGAAGGCCTCTCACAATGAACTCCAAGTGGGAGACAGAGTCTGGTACTATACGTTCGCCCCAGCAACCGGGAAAGGAGGGTCCGAGACCGGAACTCTCGCCCGCAAACTAATGCCCAGGTGGACTGGACCTCATCTGATAACAGACAAAGTGTCCTCAGTCGTCTACGAAATCAAAATCAGCAAAGGCCGCAAAGAGCCAATTGCTAAATGGGTACATCGAAATCAGATCAAACCTTACAAGGCGTTCAATGACTCCACAAAAGACAAAGATCTCACAAACACACCGACTTCATGGGATAATAAGGTCGTCCAAACACAAGTTAGTAAATAAACTAATCAGGTTTAAACTACCGTACTTTCCCACCCTATAAGTCGCATTGTCCAATTTGAACTTAGAAACGCTAAGCCTAAAACCCACAACAAAAAACTAACCTTAACAACCGTTTAAATCCACGAGATTTAATTTGACCTCGGTCATAAAGTTGAGACCTGTTTTTCTTGTGTGTTGCACTTTGGAATCTGACGACAAGAGTGTGTCGAAGCAGTGAAACGTTGTTTCCTTGTTGTTTAGTCATTACTGTTGTCATTAGTTGAGATATTGTTTTGGTTCTGAACACTCCCAGCCAAAAAGGTTTTGTATTAACATTGGTTAATGAATGATATGGATTTAACTATGCCAACATGCAGTTCGTTTTGTTAAATCTCAATCGTCGAAGAGTCGATGTAGTTTAAAGTTGCTCAAGGTACAATAAACTACACTGGTCTCATAATTTCTAAATTGAACCGATTCGATCGTTTCTATTCTAGATTGTCTATTCATTTTGATGAGTCTCGCCATAGACTTCAAAATTTATTAGGAATACCAAATCCTACGTCGATCGTCTAAAAGACAACAGACATTTAGATCAAACTATATTTCATTTTTTTTATTTTAGTTCAACCTAAACTAAGTAATGAATGGAGGAATAGTTTGGAATTAGAGGCCTTCGTTACAGAAGCCCTCCAAAATTTTATAGGTACAAATCCCTATATCTAATTTTACAGAATTGATCCACCCCTTAATTGGTAATTGTAGCTGATCTAAACCATGATAGCTTACATACCAGGTGCATATAGGTAGGGCCTAATGTAAAATCCCAATCATAAGCCCACCTAAAAACCACATAATTGCATGACACATAGAACCAGAGTGGCACTGACTGGAAACCAACCAGCCAACAACCTTCGATGTGGGACCTGCAGCTCCAACGCTTGGTCTTCAACCTCCATCCAAGGGTCGCCTCCTCTGCGTCAATCGAGGGATCCCCTCTACATGCTGATTATGAAAACAATTGTTGCTGATCAATCAACAAAACTAATCGTTGTGGAATTACTGCTGTGGAATTACCGCTGTGGATTATAAGACTTTGCTTTCCAAGGGATCACAGACTTTGTTTTCCAAGAGTTAACAGACTTTGTTTTCCAAAGGATTAAAAGCTTTTCGCAATGGGATTACCTCCGAACAGTATGGAATTTCCAAAACTTTATGGGATTATAATTTTTGATTTTTCTTTTCCACTTGCTGGATTACTTCAAGATCAAAGACAGTTCAAGGTTTCCTTTCGTGTTGGACCCCATCCCCAAGGACTGGCGATGGCTTCCAAAAGGGGGGAGATGTAATGGACCTACCCAGGGTCAAATTAAGGTTTTTGAACTGTCCAGTGATGACCTTTACTGACCACTCAGTAAAGCAAGACATTTACTACAAAATCATTCATTTAGCTATAATCTGATAAATATAGTCACCAAAAGAGACTATTTCTATCTTTGATTTTATTCTAATGTGATCAAAAGAATAACTTTTGTCATTTTCATGATGTGTGCTTTTAAGCTGTGTCATTCTGTAAGAGTTAAACTGTGTTCACTGCTGTGTTTAAAGGTGAAGCCTTCGGGTCACAGAGACCGGACGGTTTTGTTTAGAAACTCAGAGACAGTCTCATGAGCAGGGCTCCAGCTTTATCTATCTTTTTCCTAAACATTTCTCTCTGCTGCTGCTTGTAACCTTGGGTTTGATAAGACAAATGAACTCCTCGACTGGTCCTTCCTTAAGTACTAGTCTAAGCTTTTGCTAAAGGCTTCAGAGTTGCTGGGAACTTCCAAGGGATGTGAACTTTCCCAAGAGCTGGACACGTTTGGTCAAGAGCTAACGACCGGCGTCTTCAGCTAAGGACTGATAACAGGCTGTTATGAGTCTACTTCGAACAAGCGTAAGATCAAGAACTTTGTCTATTCCTTCCTGGAATAAGTTTATCTTGAAGTCAGAGGCCTGAAGCTGACATATTCTCTGATGACCAAGCAAAACCAGGAGACGTTGGAAAACGTAAACCAGAACCTTGCTTGAAGGTATCGTACTGGTTCCCACAAGAATCCGTGCATCTGAAAGGCTCCAAGGTCTTCCCTCTTACCGGGCTGTCGTCAAAGGTAAAGAGCTGTTTACAAAACGTACCTGGATTTTAGCAGAAGTCGGAGGAGAAGTGTCACTCTGGTATCATGCTCAGGATAATTTCTTCTTAAATCTTTCCTCCTACTCTTTCCCTCTCAATCTAAGCTGGAAACTATTTTAAGTTTAAAGAGCCCACAGACTAAATATGTTAACATCCAATATTGAAGTCTGTTGTGTTGAATTTAAGTGTGCTGACGTATTAAATTGAAAGAAAGTGAAATCATGTCAATCAAGTGTAATGGTGTTAATTTAGTTGATTTATTTTAAATAAATGGTAGTGTCGACTGGCATACCAAACTAAGTTAATGTCCATTGTCACTTAATGGCTCTGTTTATTTATCCATCATAAAGATCACAGAAATATTGGGTAAACTGAAAAAGAACAGAATCCGTGAATTTACTATTCAATCTGAATAAGTAGATTAATTAAGGATAAAGAGGTCAGTATTAATATTGACCTCCTCATAATTCTTACAGTGCTATCCTCCAGAGCCATGTTCTCGAGCTCCGGCGTGGGAGTGAGAAGCTCAGTCGTGTCCGGGTCTGTTGGCGCCGCAGCAGCGCCCATGGCTTTGGCGACGAAGTCCGCCCGGTGCCTTCTCACAGCCGCCAACATCTGGCTGCAGTGTGGGCATGATTCGGGTGCATCCAGCACCATGTTTGCGTGTAGCATTCCCAGGCAGACAGGACAGGCCTCGTGGGTGTCCGTCGCAGAGAGGGAAAAACCGCATCCGCTGGGGCAGGCGCGCAAAGTTGGGCTCGCCGTCCTGCTAGTCTTTTTTTGAAGTCTTGTCTTTCGCTTTCCTTTCTCTGGAGGCATGTCCGAGATAAGGCGAGCGAGTCCTTCCAAGATCCTTTTTTTTTTTTATTGTCTCCTCCGTTGCGTCGCTTTCGCTGGCTAGCCTGCTACGAAATTAGCAGAGGTAGCGATGTGATGCAGTTTAGCGCCGTCGAGCGAAGCAGTCTGCAGAAAGAGGAGAAGAAAAAACTTTGGGGTTAGATAAAATGTGCCGGACTAGCTTCCGCTAGCCCGGCAGTACGCAGGAAGAATTCTCTGTACGCCCTGTGTAGGGAGCAAGCTCACCTCTGATTGAGCGGTGAAGCACAGAGAAGTCCCGCGAAGGAAGTTCAGGTTTAAGAGTCAGAGTCAGAGTCAGAGTCAGAGAGAATTTATTGTCATTTGCACCGCATGTAGTACATGTGTTGAAAACGAGATTATGTACACAGGGTCCCAGTTACATCCAACAACAAATGCAAGAGAAATACAATAATAACATCTAGGATTAACTAAGAGAGACATCACATCAGCTAGTAATACACTAAGCCCTAATGTAGTAGAAAAACATCATTATAAACAGCAGCACGAACATGAGCAGATGGTCACAGATGAACGCAGCAACAAGAAACAGATGGTCACAGATGAACGCAGCAACAAGAAACAGATCAGTACAGTATCAGTATGATGTGACATTTTGCAGTGTTTATTCTTATTATTTATTTATTCATGAGTCTGACAGCCTCAGGGTAGAAGCTGTTTCTCAGTCTAGTGGTTCTACATTTGATGCTCCTCAACCTCCGTCCCGAGGGGAGTGGTGCAAAGAGTGAGTGTGCTGGGTGAGTGAGGTCTTTCATGATGCAGGTGGCTCTTTTTCTGCATCTGGAGGTGTAAATGTCTGTGATGGTGGGGAGACTGACTCCCACAGACTTCTGTGCAGCCTTCACCACTCTCTGCAGAGCTTTTCTCTCTGCAACTGTGCAGCCTCCATGCCACACGTTGATGCTGGAGCACAGGACGCTCTCCACTGCACACCTGTAGAACGAGGTGAGGACTGGGCTTCTCAGACCGGCTCGTCTCAGCCGTCTGAGGAAGTAGAGTCTCTGATGACCTTTCTTGATCAGGCTGGTGGTGTTATTGCTCCAGCTGAGGTTATCATTCAAGTGTACACCCAGGTATTTGTAGCTGGAGACCACCTCCACCGCAGATCCACCTATATACAGTGGGGTGTGGGTGTGTTTGTTCCTTCTGAAGTCCACAATCATCTCCTTCGTCTTCTTCACATTCATGTGAAGGTTGTTCTCTTTGCACCAGCTCTCCAGATGTTCCACCTCCTGTCTGTAGCTGGATTCATCATTATCTGTGATGCATCCCACCACAGCTGTATCATCTGCAAACTTAACAATATGACAGCCTGGATGTGTGGCTATACAATCATATGTGAGCAGAGTGAACAGAAGAGGGCTCAGCACACATCCCTGAGGAGAGCCAGTGCTGAGGGTGATGGTGGAGGAGGAGAAGTTGTGGATTAAGCGAGGTGAAGGGTAATAAGAGAAAGTAAGATGGGCGTCAGCGCCTTAAGTACCCAGAGGGAGCGGTCTCTGGCGGGACGCTGACGCCCCTGCCGTAAAGGCGTGATTGTATTCCTTCAGGTAATCGTGCGGAGCGCAATTTCCCATAGCATTTATGTTGCACCGAGTGACTGACTGATAAGGGAACCGAACCTTTGTCTAAAAAGTTGTTTTTCTTTGCAAAAAGAAGCTGAGAACTTGTTTACTGATTTTTTAAAGCTTTGTGTTGTAAATGCTATGCTAAAGAACTCAAACCACATCGACTGTTCGCCACTGAGAGAACCGAAAAACAGGAATGAGAGACAGCCCATGTCACGTCAAGGGGCCTCCCTCCCATTTTTCTTAAAAAGACACGCTGCTCTCTCCCTCACTATCCATCCTTCGGTTCAAACTGTCTTATACTGCCATCCAGTGGTCAAAAAAGGTACTACACACAAAAATTAACCAACATTTCTTCTTAAATTTGACAATAATTCCCATCCGTTGGACAATAAAGGCTGTTTCTATTCTAATTATTGTCAAATTTAAAAAATATATTATTGTTTATCACAGTATTTTTTGAGACAATTAATTGCCCAGCAAGATTTGTTATTGTGACAGGCCTACCAGAGGGCCAAATGGTCCACAGCCTTTGTTGTTGCTGAGGCAAAAGCTCGGATGTGGGAGTAGTTCAGTGAAGCCTGGGATAGAGATTCTCGGTTGGCTCAGAGGAGATTCTGTCCAACCATCAAGTGGCTGAGGAGGGGAAAGCAGTGCTTTACTAACACTGTGTTCAGTGAAGGTGGGGTGCTGTTGACCTCAAACAGTGATGTTGTTGGGAGGTGGAAGGAATACTTCTCAAAACCTCTCAATCCCACCAGCACATTGACCATGGAGGAAGCTGAGTCGAGGGACTTTGGGCTTGGTCTGTTTATAACCGTGGCTGAAGTCACTGACATAGTTAAAAGCTCAGGTGGCAAGGCTCCAGGAGTAAATAAGATTCACCCTGATTTCCTTAAGGCTCTGGATGTTGTGGACTGTCTTGGTTGACACACCTTTGCAACATCCTGTGGACATTGGGGGCAGTGCTACTGGACTGGCAGCCTTGGGTGGTGTTTCCCCTCTTCATATAGGGAAATATGAGGGTGAGCTCCATTTATAGGGGCATCACTCTCCTTAGCCTCCCTGATAAGGTCTATTCAGTGGTAATGGAGAAGTGAGTCCAATCATTGGTCGAACCTCAAATTCAGGAGGAACAATGCGGATTCCATCCTGGCTGTGGAACACAGGATCAGCTCTTTACCCTCACTGGGGTTCTCGAAGGTTCACGTAAGTTTGCCCATCCAGTCTACATGTGTTTTGTGGACTTGGAGAAGGCATTTGTGTTCCTCTGGGTACACTGTGGAGGGTGCTCCATGAGCATGGGTTTGGTGACCTGTTGTTACAAGCTATTCAGTCTCTATACAAGCGGTACAAGAGTTTGGTTCACATTGCCAGTAGTTAGTCGGACCCTTCAAGGTGGGAGTTAGACTCCACCAGGCTTGCTTGTTGTCGCCGATTATTTTCATAACTTTTATGGACCGAATTTCTCGGTGCAGCCAGGCAGAGAAGGGTTTCTGTTTCGGTGGCCTCTGGATTCCATCTCTGCTCTTTGCAGATCATGTGGTCCTGTTGGCATCATCATGCCATGATCTTCAGCTCTCACTGAAGCAGTTCACAGCCGAGTGTGAAGTAGCTGGGATGAGAATAAGCACCTCCAAATCTGAGGCCATGGTGTTCAATCGGAAAAGGGTGGATTGCTCTTTTCAAAGTCAAAGTCATCTTTATTGTCAGAACTGCATTATGTACAGGACATACACAGGATTGAAATTGCGTTTCTCTCAGTCCCTCGGTGCAACAGTAACCATTTAAACACTAAAACACTGAAACATTTAATAAACATAAGCATAAAATAGTAAAAGTGTAACACTGTCCTGAGTTTTTGCATAGTAGTATAAAAGTATGAAAATTTACACCAACACTAAAACTAAAACACTAAACATTTAATGAACATAAGCATAAAATGAAATAATAAAAGTGTAATACTGTCCTGAGTTTTTGCATAGTAGTATAAAAAATATATAAAAAGTATATCTATAAAATAAACTGAAGGTTCTAGCATTGACATTTGCAAAGAGTGGCAAAGCAGCATATGAGTTAATCAGTGGTGTAGTCTACGTGATACTCGGGTATATGGAGTATACCCACTAGAAAACGTAAGAATTTCAGTATACCCACTTAAAAGTGCCCAATGGTACATGACATACCATTAGGTACATGTCATTGATACGTTAAATGACAGTTAAACACTTCTGTAACAATCTATTGGTGTGCAGTGCTTTTCTTTGATACTGTTTTATAAATTATATAACATGTTTTTAATACAAAGCCAGCTGTTGTACAAAGTTTGTTGTTCATTTATTCAAATATAAGCATCAGAGAAATTTGGAACTGTTCAATATGTTTAAAAATCCAAATAATTTGACGATTACATTTTACTAACCAGTGTACTTTGGTTTCTAAGCACGGTATGCCCACTACAAAAATGTAGACTACACCGCTGGAGTTAATGTACAGTACACAGTATATGTATGAGGTAGTTGATGTTGGTATAGAGGCAAAAGTGGCATATGCAGTAAGGCACATTGGGCATCCTTAAATAAGGCTAGTCAGAGAATACTGTATATGTATCAGCAGTGGTGTAGATATAAAAGTAGTGTAAATGTAAACAGTAGTAATAAATGTAAACAGTAGTAATAAATGTAAACAGTATTAATAAATGAAAACATTGAATGTAAACAGTAGTATGACTTTTCTTTTTAAGCAAGCCTATTCTGCTTTCACATGATTTTATCTTTGATCTTAGCTGTTATCTTTATTGATTTTACTTGATTTTATCACTTGTTTTATTTTATTTATTTTTTAAGCAAGCCTAAATCTACATGATTTTATCTTTGATCTTAGTCGATATTATTATAGATTTTATTTGATTTTATCACTTGTTTTATTTTTTACCTTTACCTTGTTACACATTGTAGCACTTTGAGATTTTTATTAATGAAAAGTGCATTATAAATTGAATTCATTATTATTATTATTATTATTATTATGTAAACAGTGAATGTAAACAGTAGTATGACTATAGGCAGTGATGTAATACAAACATTAGTGCAAATATGAGAAGTAGTGCAAACTGAATGAGCACATGACCGAGAGTTTAGTGAATAACCCGTTTGATGACACAGAGTCCAGTGTTAAAATCTTTGTGTTGTGTGGTAATGTGTGAGAAAGTTTTTTGTGTTAAGGCAGTTCAAATGGGAGGGGAGGCAGAGCAGGCAGAGTGTTTAGCATCCTGACTGCCTGATGAACAGAGCTGTCTCTCAGTCTGCTGGTTCGAGCCTGGAGACTCCTCAGTCTCCTCCCTGATGGCAGCAGTCTGAAGCAGCTGTGTAGTGGGTGTGTGGGATCACCTGCCATGCAGAGGGCTTTCCGAGTGAGGCGTTTGCTGTGTAAGTCCTGCAGTGAGGGCAAGGAGGTGCCGACGATCTTCTCAGCTGCTCTCACGATGCGCTGGAGGCTCTTGCGGCAGGATGCAGTACATGCACCAAACCACACAGTGATGCAGCTGGTCAGGACACTTTCTATGGCACCTCTGTAGAAGGTGCACATGATGGGGGTTGAAGCTCCAGCCCTTTTCAGCTTGCGGAGAAAGTAGAGACGCTGGTGAGCCTTCTTGGCCAGTGATGCAGTGTTCCTGCTCCAGGACAGGTCCTCTGAGACATGCACTCCCAGGAACTTGGTGCTGTCTACTCTCTCCACTGCGGTGCTGTTGATGGTCAGAGGGGCATGTTGGGCATCCCTCTTCCTGAAGTCCACAACAATCTCCTTTGTCTTCTCCACGTTGAGAGTGAGATTGTTGTGTCCGCACCACAAGGCCAGGCGGCTCACCTCGTTCCTGTAGTCCGTCTCATCGTTGTTGCTGATGAGACCCACCACTGTTGTGTCGTCCGCAAACTTGATGAAGTGGTTGGAGCTGTATGATGGTGTGCAGTCGTGTGTTAGCAGGGTGAATAGAAGGGGGCTCAGCACACATCCTTGTGGGGCCCCTGTGTTCAATGTGATGGTGCTAGATGTGTTACTCCCGACCCGTACTGTCTGTGGTCTCCCGGTCAGGAAGTCTAGCAGCCAGTTACACATTGAGGTGTTCAGCCCCAGACTGTCCAGTTTAAGGATGAGCTGTTGGGGGATGATGGTGTTGGTCAAGGATGAGGTTCTGCCTTGAGTGGAGGAGTTCAAGTATCACAGGGTTTTGTTCACGAGTGAGGGAAGAAAGGAGTGTGAGATTGACAAGCAGATTGATGCAGCATCTGCAGTATTGCGGACTCTTTACCAGTTTGTTGTGGTAAAGAGAGAGCCGAGCTATAAGGCAAAGTTCTCTGTTTACCAGATGGTCTATGTTCCAACACTTACATACAGTCGCAAGCTCTGGGTAGTGGTTGAAAGAATGAGACTGCAGATACAGGCGGCTGAAATGTTTCCTCTGCAGGATAGCTGGGTTCTCCCTTAGAAATAGGGTGAGAAGTTTAGTTATCTGGGAGTGACTCAGAGTAGAACCACTGCTCCTCCACATCGAGAGGAGCCAGTTGAGGTAGTTCGGGCATCTGGTAAGGATGCTCCCTGTGCGCCTCCCTAGGAAGGTGCTTCAGGCATATCCGACTGGGAGGAGACCCCAGTGAAGACTCAGGACACGCTGGATAGATTACATCTCTCGGTTGGCCTGGTAACGCCTTGTAATCCACCCAAAAGAGCTGGAAGAGGTGGCTGTGGAAATAGATGTGTGGGCCTCCCTGCTCAAAGTGTTGCCCCCACGTTCCGACTTCAGAATAAGCAGAAGATAATGGATGAATGGATGAACTAAGTTTCAACTTCTTCAAAAAATTTCATTAATCAGCATTTATATTGCAAATGGCAAAACAATAAATTTCTCTTGTTATCATGAAATTTAACTCTTAACAGTTTGTACTTTATTTTTTCCTAACAGTTTTTCCTTTTTCCAAACAGTTTTTCCAAGAATAAAATGTCTTTCTTTCAGTATGATTATTCCACAGAGGATAATGGAAAATATAAACAACTTTTTTACCACTTCTCTACACCCACTCAGGCTCTTTCCCTGTTCTCAGCCTGATGGTAGGGGCTGTGGTGACCCGCCTGGTTCCTGAAGAAGGACCGCATGCAAATATCACAGACTTTGAAGGTCTGAGCACAGACCAGCGCAGAGTATTGGTGGCCTCTTCTGTGACTTTCCTCATGGGGATTTTTCAGGTAGACTGGATTCTCCTTATACAAATCCTCTGAAAATATATTCAAACCAGATTTCCAATCTCTATGCTTTTCTCTCCAATACAGCTTGCCATGGGAGCTCTGCAGGTTGGCTTTATAGTTGTGTACCTGTCTGACACGCTGGTGTCTGGCTTTACCACAGCAGCTGCTGTTCACATCTTGGTGTCCCAGCTAAAATTTGTGTTGGGGTTGACTGTACCAGGAATCAATGGGCCACTAGCTATTATATATGTAAGTCCATTGGTGTCATCTACTTTGTTAAATTTGTGAAAGCTTATTTATTTATTTATTTTTGGGGGGTGGGGGTGCTCACAGAGATATTGTACAAGTTTTTCCTACAAAACCAATGCTATTGCCAATCTAAACTGCTCCAAAACAACCTAAAATCAGAGGCATGTTGGGATCTACTGTATATTATTTTCATGAGCAGTTTGAAGAGATGGTGGTGTTTGTGCAATTTACCAATACAGGTAGTCCTTGACTTACGACGCTCTCGATTTATGACGTTTCGTGGTTACGACACGCATCGCCATAAAAAAATTATTATAATAAATAAATATTTTGAAAAAATTATTTTGAAAAGCCGAGTTACGCAGTTTCCGGTTTCCGGTTTTACGTTCTAAACGTAGCGGCGGAGAAATACTGCCCTGTACTCTCTAAAAAGCTAAGTCTGGTCCTCTGGACATAAAAAACAAAACAAAAAAACTTGTTGGACCAAGCTGGACAGGCAGCAGCTGTGGAAAAGTAGCTGTTTTATGGACGGCGGTTTTACGACGTAAACGAATGGAGAATACGGAGGAGGGACGGAGGAACGGAGGAAATGGCTTCACCAGCATTCCAGAGTAGGAAATTAACTATTTTTCCCTTCATTATGGCTCTCAAATGTATGTGTTTTTTGATAATTATGTAGGGTACTGTGTTAGGATAGGCTAAGTGCTTGGTAAAATACAGTACTGTACGTATAAGGTGCAGTTTGGACGTATGTTCTGACTTACGTCGAAATTGCTTTACGCCGCCACGCAGGAACGGGTCTATGTCGTAAGTCGAGGACTACCTATATATATATATATATATATATATATATATATATATATAAATATATATATAATATATATATATATATAAATATATATATATATATATATATATATTTATTTATATATGTATATATCTCTTCTGAACTGTAATTTATAAACCATAAATTGTATCATTTAGAACTGGCTCCAGGTGATGTGTCTCATCTGTCCTCTTTCAACCTGTTAAAAGACAAATTACAATAAGTTTGTTGTATAACTTCTCTATATAAGTTTTAGTATAATATGAGAAAACAACAGTTACCTTTGAGCTGCAGCTGCATCAGAACTTCTAACACGTTATTTTTGTTTCATGCTGGAGCTGTGTGGAGCTTTGTCTACATGAAGGAATAATGTACGTTGCTTCCAGCATATTAAAAATAAAAATAAACCCCTCAACTTCCACTGAGCTGTCTGCTCGTAAATCCTTTGTGATATAGCAGGAGATGTGAGTGGGAAATCTTCACAGCTGTTGGAGCATCAGCTGGAAGTTTGTAGCAGAGTTCACTGGTCGGCTGCTTTCAGTTTCATCTTCCGCACATTTTGTTGTATTTCCAAAATCCTGTACTGCAGTTTTATTTGACATTCTTGCAAAACAACTGTGCTCTGTCTTCCCCCAGAACATTGTAGGATCTGAAATTATTCTTAAAGATGAAGGAGCGGGTTGAATCGTGCTGTCCTCCCGCTCCATGCTAGCAGGCTCCATTTAGATAAAGAGAGTGAGCTGGCTAACTAGCTTGCTGTAGCCTCCAGTGGCCTATACGGGCAAAATTCTACGGCGGCCGAACGGACACATAATGCAATATGTAGTACGCTCAGGAGTAGGAGCGTAAAAAATATAAAATTAAACACGTTTTAAAATCGATTAGGGGGCTTTTAGAATTGATTCAGAATTGCAAGGACAAAGAATCTAGATTCTTTAAAAAATCTATTTTTTTCTGCACCCCGAATATATATATATATACATATATATATACATATATATATATACATATATATACATATATATACATATATATACATATATATATACATATATATATACATATATATACATATATATATACATATATACACATATATATACATATATACATATATACACATATATATATATACATATATATACATTTATACATATATATATACATATATATATCCTCCAGGACCCTGTTGAGGGTGTAGAGCAAGTCTAGTGTTCCACGACCAGGACGAAAACCACACTGCTCCTCCTGAATCCGAGGTTCGACTATCCGACGGACCCTCCTCTCCAGGGGCCTCATGTACAAAGACTTGCGTAGATTTCTTACTGAAAAGTCACGTACGGACAAATCCAGAAAAGTGTCCACGCACAAAAAAATCCAGATTTATCAAACTGTGCGTACACCGGAATCCACGCACATTCCTTATGTACAACACAATCAACGTGGAATTCAGCGCACATGAGAGAGTGGCCGACTCCGCCCTTGACACGCCTCCGTATGAATATGCAAAGTCATTCAAATATGCCATGCACGACAGGAATGTCGTCTCTGCTCCATTGCAAACCATGTCGGAACGTGGAAAAAAGAGGAACTTCACGGACTGTGAACAGAAATCACTTCTGAGTGAGGCAGAGAAGCACGGAAAAAGGCTTCATTCGGCACGCACAGTGCAAAACAAACCATCCACTTTTAAATAAGAAGTTGACCAAGCTGATCTAACATGCCTGTATAGCTTAGTGGCGAACGCGCCCGCCCTTCGTCCCAAAGGTCGTGAGATCGACTCCCGCTTGGTACAATGTTTTTTTTTCATTCCAGATTTAAAGACCACAGGAAAACTATTGAATGAAACAACAAGAAATAGAACAATACATGAAATGAAAGGAAGCAGACGATTTATTGTTTTGTAAATAGTTTTCATGTGTATTTCAATCTGGAACGAAAAAAAAAAGAAAAACGTTGTACCATGCGGGAGTCGATCTCACGACCTTTGGAACTAAAGGCAAGCGCTTTACCCACTGACCTAAACGTAGGCGTGTTAATACACCTTGGTTAACTTCTTATCTAAAGAAATTACATCTCATTGTTGTCAATATTGTTGCCACTATCTGGCGCATGCTTTTATATCCACTCATCTAATTGCGTCCATGTGGATGTAATAATCGTTAATCATGTGTGTTTGGTGGGATTTATGATTGTTTTCACATCGTGGACACGGTTTCACAGATCACCTGTAAGTGTCGCCAAAGGAACAATAACCACAGAAACGTGCGTACGCCAACAGGGGAGCAGCCGTGGATTTCTACGTGGATGCGCAGATATTCCCGTTCATATCAGATTTGATACATACGCCACTTTGCGTGGAAAGTGACGTGCGCAATGTTTTTGTGCGCACGCATGGTTGATACATGAGGCCCCAGAACCCCTGAATAGACCTTACCAGGGAGGCTTAAGAGTGTGATCCCCCTATAGTTGGAACACACCCTACGGTCCCCCTTTTTGAATAGGGGAACCACCACCCCAGTCTGCCAATCCAAGGGAACTGCCCCCGATGTCCACGCGATATTGCAGAGTCGCGTAAGCCAACACAACCCCACAACATCCAGAGCCCTAAGGAACTCAGGACGAATCTCATCCACCCCCGGAGCCTTGCCACCGCGGAGCTTTTTAACCACCTCGGCGACCTCAGCACCAGAGATTGGAGAGCCCGACCCAAAGTCCCCAGGCTCCGCTTCCTCAGTGGAAGACGTGCCAGTAGGATTGAGGAGGTCTTCGAAGTATTCCGCCCACCGACTCACAACATCCCGAGTTGAGGTCAACAGCACGCCATCCCCACCATAAATGGTGTTGGTCGCGTACCGCTTTCCCCCCCTGAGACGCCGGATGGTGGACCAGAATCGCCTCGAAGCCGTACGGAAGTCATTCTCCATGGCCTCTCCGAACTCCTCCCACGCCCGAGTTTTTGCCTCAGCAACCACCCGAGCCGCATGCCGCTTGGACTGCCGGTACCTATCTGCTGCTTCCGGGGTCCCACAGGCCAAAAAGGCCCAATAGGACTCCTTCTTCAGCTTGACAGCATCCCTCACCGCCGGTGTCCACCACCGGGTTCGAGGGTTGCCACCACGACAGGCACCAACAACCTTGCGGCCACAACTCCGATAAGCTGCCTCGACAATAGAGGCGCGAAACATGGCCCACTCGGGCTCAATGTCCCCCGCCTCCCTCGGAACGTGTTCAAAGCTCTCCCGGAGGTGGGAGTTAAAGCTCCGTCTTACGGGAGACTCTGCCAGACGTTCCCAGCAGACCCTCACAATACGTTTGGGTCTGCCAGGTCTGACCGGCATCCTCCCCCACCATCGGAGCCAACTCACCACCAGGTAGTGGTCAGTGGACAGCTCCGCCCCTCTCTTCACCCGAGTGTCCAGGACATGCGGCCGCAGATCAGATGAGACGACAACAAAGTCGATCATTGAACTACGACCTAGGGTGTCCTGGTGCCAAGAGCACATATGGACACCCTTATGCCTGAACATGGTGTTCGTTATGGACAATCCATGACGAGCACAGAAGTCCAACAACAGAACACCACTCGGGTTCAGATCAGGGGGGCCGTTCCTCCCAACCACACCCCTCCAGGTCTCACTGTCATTGCCCACGTGAGCGTTGAAGTCCCCCAGCAGAACAAGGGAGTCCCCAGGAGGCGCACCCTCCAATACCCCCTCCAAGGACTCCAAAAAGGGTGGGTAATCTGCGCTGCCGTTTGGCGCATAGGCACAAACAACAGTCAGAGCCCGTCCCCCCACACGTAGGCGAAGGGAGGCTACCCTCTCGTTCACCGGGGTGAACCCCAACGTACAGGCACCAAGATGGGGGGCAACAAGTATGCCCACTCCTGCTCGGCGCCTCTCACCAGGGGCAACTCCAGAGTGGAAGAGTGTCCAACCCCTCTCAAGGAAACTGGTTCCAGAGCCAGAGCCATGCGTTGAGGTGAGTCCGACTATTTCTAGCCGGAACCTCTCAACCTCACACACTAGCTCAGGCTCCTTCCCCACCAGAGAGGTGACATTCCATGTCCCAATGGCCAGCTTCTGTAGCCGAGGATCAGACCGCCAGGGTCCCCCACCACCCATTCCACA
>JBBPBX010068419.1:2296-19132 GCA_038048925.1 Garcialebias charrua
GAGTAAGTGCCCCCCCCCCCACGAGCCAGAAAGGAAGAAGTGGGTAAAGATGATGGATGAATATAAAAGTGAATTGAAAAAAAAAAAGCTGGTTTAAAGGAAAAGAGTTGAATGCTGACCTTATCAGAAGTAGATCTGAATATATTTGGGTCATAGTTTCTGATTTATGTGCATTATAAACTGTAAAAATGATAAAATACAAAAACTAAGTGCCAAGCCTTCTCCTTCGAGTCATACACAGGAAAGAAAATCTAACATGTCTCAGCCATGACCAAAACTTTACCATTTTGCCAGCTAACAACGGAAGGTGTACAGTTGTCCTCATCACTTGATTATCATTAAAATAAACACATTAATGAGTGACAGAATCACATATGAGACCTTAAAGAGCACCCAACCAGTAAAGAGAAAAGACGCTTACCAAAAACCTGAAAAAGACAAATCAATCAATCACTCATTTTACCACAAGTTATTTCCAAAGAAAGCCATACCATGTTTATATGGACTTCTCAAAATACACAAGTAAGTAATTAGGGATGCACCGATAAATCGGCCGGCCAATCGATCGGCCCCGATTTCCTGAATTTGGGGATATCGGCGATCGGCCGATCTTTAAATACTTTAATCCCACTCAGACCTAGTAACACTTAATATTGCAAAATATCTTGGTGCATTGGCACCTCATGGTGGAAGCATACCAAATTACATAGAGAACTTGTTGAATTTTGCAACCAAAGTACATTATTTATAGCTGTCTCTGAGAGAAACCCTTGTATCTTTTGTGTTACTTCACTTTTCACTTGTAGAATCACTTCAGAAGCAAAGGGAAAATGTCAGAAAACAAAATCAACCAGATAACAGACCATTTTCACTCCAACAGACCACCTTGCGTAACCTTTGTCATTCCATCACTATCTTCCAAGTATAATGAGAGTTTTGACAGACAGAATGGTTGGGCCGTGGGCTTTCCAGTGTCACCGACTGGATAGTTTCTACAAGTATGAATTGGAGAGAGGGCAGCAACACTGAGTAGTTCAGATATGTGAACAATACCTGGGTCAAAAGACAAGACTCAGCTGTGAATCTACAACCCAAGGAGAAGGGACACTAAGTTCATGCTCAATCATCCAGGTACCAAATCCAATAATTCTCACTCGGGTCATCTGGACAGTTTCTTTTTTATAGAGGCTTTTCACTCTCTATCCAGATGGCTTCATCAGTCAGAGGAGTTCCAGAAAACGGTTTCCCCACCTGATGAAGCCCATCTGATGAAGCCCTCCGGATAGAGAGCGAAACATCTCAATAAAAGAGAAACATGTCCAGATGACCCGACTGAGAATTATTGGAGAAAGGACACTCTTTTGAGGACCAACATAATAATAATAATAATGAATTCAATTCATAATGCACTTTTCATTAGTGAAAATCTCAAAGTGCTAACATGTTCATATCTTGGACAGAGAAGACATATGGTTTGAGACAGGGGTGAAGGAAGTCATTTACATCAAACGGAAAAAATAACTTTAAACAGAGGAGTAAGTCTAAAACTTCCGCTTTCAATTACCTAAAATAGAGGATCAAGACTGATGCCCAAACATTTTCTCTATAAAAACGGTTTAAAGGGGTTTCTATCCCAGGTTTCCATGTCATGTTGTGTTTATTGCTGCTGCTGGATATTGAATTTCTATTGGGATTGATAAAATATATATTCTATTCTATTTTATTCTATTCTCATGACTGCAGCACTGACCACCAAGCTACCGCCGCTGAGATGAATTTAGGAGCTTCATGTCTGAATGCCCCTTTGGTTAGAGTTAAACGACTTAAAGGTTCACTATGTCATTTCTGGAGAACGCTGGGACTTAGAAAAAATTTTCAGCAGGTAAAAGCATTCTGCTCCCTCACGGAGCCACAGTCCGTTCTCTGTTGAACTTGAGTTCTGCAGCATAAATATTCTAAATACAGTATAGATGAGAGTTATAATGAAAAGTATACCAAAGTCTAAATCATTTTTTAGACCTTTAGAAGCCGGACAATGTATTGCAAGAGTTTTAAAGATTACAAAAAACGTTTGGCTCCCTAGAAAAACTAACAAAAAGAAAAACATCAGAATGACTCAAGTATTATTATTTTTTTTACACAATACTGCAGCTGAATATTTTAATATGAATTTGAGGGGGTGGGGGATCCTCATTGAATGGTGCTTTTGAAGAAAACAAAGAACAAAGTGCTACAGTTCTGTCTGCTCAGGCATTCATGTGTACTTGAAGAGAAATTGCAGTTCAAACCAGTTCTGTCCCTCTCGTGCGTCTGGAGATGATCTCTGTGACAATCTGATGAAAGAAGCAAAATGATATTCAGTATATATCCGTGAGATCTGTGATTACTGATGGGCTGCAACCGTTCAATTCACTTACGAAAACCAGGAAAAGAACCACAGTTTTATTAATGAATAAATAGGAAGATGATTGAAGTGACTAAAATAAACTCCTGTGGGTTTTTATTGGAAGTATAGTGGGAAATGGCATATGGAAACATTTTACTCATGCGAGTGTGCTTAAGTTTTCCAGCCGCTAATGGTCCCCCCCCCCCCTTTAGTGCCATCACTGCTTAGTTCAGTGAATGTGGTGTGTTTAATACAGAATGTCTTCCTTTTTCTTATCCCAAGAGAACTTAAAGGCAACTCAAATGTTTAATAGCCTGAAGACATCTGAACATTATAATCACAAACACAATACTGCGGTTGCTGCTACTGGATGTTTGGTGCTGTCTATTCAGAGACAAATGCAGCAGTCCCATTCATAATTATCCAGTAATCTCATTGCTTTTTGTCTATGATAAGGACTCACTTTATTTTCTGGTTAATGTAGACAAAGATTTATCTGCTTTTGTTGCTAATTTTTATTAAGACAGTTCTTGCATAAAACAGAAAATTGTACTTTTTTAGGAAAAAAGCAATCTGTTTGAAAGAAATTGATATAATTCAATTCATTTAGCACCAAGATAAGTCAGCTCTCTTCTTTATCCACTTTTTCCTCTTAGTGGGAGCGCTGGTGCCTATCTGCAGTGTTCACTCTGCAAGACGCAACTACACCCTGGACATGTCGCAAGTCTGTCACAGGGCCACATAGAGAAAAACGAGACAAACAACAAGTCCAAATCATTGATTGAATTCAGTTTAAAACAAATACCTATTCAAATTACCTTGCAGTCAGTTTATTCCAATTGCAAAACATTACATTCACCTACAGTGCATTATGACATTTCAATTAACAAAAAGGTGGTTTTTAATCTAAAACTGCCAGCAGGTTGTGTCTACGGTAATCTTTATTTTAGTGCAATCGCCCATTCTGAGCAGCATGTTGGCAACAGTGGATAGAAATACATGTAGAAAGAAACCTATAGCAGAACCACCATCTTCCTCAACGTTCTAGCTGGGGACATTAAGTTCTCAGTCGTTTATGAGAACCCCCACCCCAACTGCAAATACAAAGTACAAACATGGAGAGTAAAATGAGTAAAGACAGCAGAGTGAAGATATGGTGTTTGTCCTCCAGCAAATAGCTATAGCAGTATAGGGATATCTCAGGAAACCCGAGCCAACCCTAACTATAGGATTTATCTAAAAGGAGCCCAGTCTTAAAATTGGACAATGTGTCAGCCTCATGGACAGAAACTGGAAGTTGGTTCCACAAGAGAGGAACCTGATAGATCTTCCTCCCATTCTACTTTTGAAAACTCTAGAAACCACAAGTAAACTTGCAGTCTGAGAGTGAAATGATCTGTTAGGAAAATATGGAACAATAGGATCTATAATATAAGATGGAGTTAGGTTGTTGAGGGCTTTGGTTAGAAGTAAGATTTTGAATTACGGTATTTTCTGAATTTGACAGGGAGCCGGTGGAGAGAAGCTAAAACTGGAGAAATGTGATGTCTTCTTTTAACTCAATATAAAAAATACCATATCAACTTTCTGAAGGATTCCCCATTTATATTATGTAAAATAAAACAAAAAATACAAATAGTTTTTATGATTAAAAACAAATAAAGAAAATACAAAATTCCTCTGTTGTTATTCACTTTAAATTAATCACTTAAGGTATTTCTGGACTTTGAGTTCATTTGTGGAGTATTTTTTATTAGTAGTAGTTTGTGCAATAAGTCATTTCACTATTTATGTAGAATGTGCCTAAGAACCTCGTTGCTTGTGGTCGGTCAATAAAGAGACCAAAAACCAAAGAAAAGCTACTTTCTTGGGGGGGAAAAAAGTGTTAAAAAGTGCATATGGTTGTGCGTTCCCGTTGTTTCATTAAATGTTGTAGATGTGAATCAGAAGGCTTTTGTCTTTACTCAGACGTTAGAGGGTAAACTCACCTGTTGACTCATAAATGCCCAGAATTAGAAAAGGCATATGGACACTGAAACTGCTCACTTTAAACTCTTAAGTTTTAAAATACACTATATATGCAGCAGATGTTTGGAATACAGGACTGATTTCAATCACTTCTGGCCATAAGGCTTTCCTTTTACCCAGTATGTCCTCTGGGTGGGATCAAACACCACATTTAAACTAAGCCCATGCTACAAAACAAATGCAGCATTGTAATAAGCTCCATTTACTCTCAAAACTGCTTATGTTAATCAACTTTCTTGTTTTATAAGCATAAAGGAAAATAAGCAGATATTGTGATTTCAACAACATTTCAAACTGCACATGAAAACTGAGTTAAGCTTATTATCAACTTAACACTTAACACTCAGTCAGTGGTCAAATTCATTCATTCATTCAACCTTTATTTATACAGGTTATATTCTGAAAGAAAATTGCATTGACCTTGACTGCTTTAGTGCAGCTAATGAAAAATGGTTTTAATCTACTTGGAAATTGTTTTCCTGATAAAGCAGAGCTTGCACTTTGTTGAGTGTTTGTACAGTGTATAAGTTTCACTTAATTGTGGCAAAACTGCAAAATCCTTATGACTGTATCAACTTTAATAGCCCTCACTCTCACTACCTTATTATTAATTAATTAAAATAAATCCAAAATCTTCAGAAGGCAGGCTGTTTGAACTTTTTGGAGAAACATGAAATCTAAATGCATGAGTGAGCTGTTCAGTGGTCACAATAGTGGTTTTATTGGCTGTTTAATATATTTTGTCATAACTTGTTGAGCAGATGTTTGTCAAATGAAGACAAAAATACACAGAAACTGTCAGAACAGATATGAACATATTTCACTATAATTTTCATTCATACTTTGTACAATACTGCATTTTAAAAATGAACTGTTATAGAAAAGCTGTATTTCAAAAGCTGTAACCATAAATTAGCTTGTGGAAAATTAGGGAGGATGTATTTATATTAATAATAATCACTTTTAGTTTACCAGGTAGGGTCAAGTGAAAACCAGTTCTCATTTACAATGAAGGCCTGGCCAAGAGGCTGCAGCACTGATCGACCGAAAACTACAATTAAAAAAAAAGCGTGAAAACACAAAACTAATGGCATTAATCCAAAATTTTAAACCTTCTATACAAAAACAAACAAAAGACTGTGACAAGCATTGTAAAACTAAAGCAAAGTGATCTGGTACTAGTGGTTGTAATGAATTTTTAAAGGAGAGCAAAATGAATGAGCCAAACTTTAAGGTCTGCTGCAGATGAGTCCAGTCATCTGTATGTGCTTTAGGTATGAGGAGATTGATGAGGTTACTACAACACAAACTGAGATTTGCACTGTGAATAGCTAGAAGGGACTGTAGATAAAATTTCTTCAAAATTAATGTTTTTTTTCTGCCAGAATCAAGAGCTGACTAGTTGATCAGTGAATACATTTCACAGTGGTGGTGCTGGAAGAAGTCCAATTTACAAACCGGATAAAAGAGCGATATATAACATCCAGTTTGTGAAGGAGTTTGAGGCAGAGCTATCCTCGATCGAAAGCTGTTTTACAGTGTGTGAAAAAAATAAAATATTTAAATTGATGATCATAGATGAAACAAAGCCAGACCAGTCCCCTTCAAGTGATACTTCAGTTCTTTTGAAGTCGATTCAGTCAGTTACGACTAATTATAAATTAACTGTTGTAGGGAGCTTGAATGGCCTCAGTTTGGAGAAGTAACTTTTAATTCTAATGGTGGGTACAGTTCCACTAATCCCCTAATGCTCTTTTAGCGGAAGTAACTTTGGGTTCATCAGATTAGCGTTTTTGATAGCTCTGAATACCTGACATGAACAAGCAAAAATATTCTAATTAGACAAAATTTACTCACAAATCTTTACAGAAATGTATGTTTTCATGTGTTTCTGAGCTGTTAACCTGACTTCTAGGCATCACAAGTCAGAAATGCTCATGCAGATGGCTATAACTGTGCAGCTTCCGTAAATCTTCTTCTTAGAAATAAAGTTGTGTTCATTGATTTATTGCAGAAAGAATCAAAACGTTTTTTTTGTCATGTGGTCCACACTCCTTACCAGTTGGTGGCGGTGATGCTCAATTAAGTTGTTTGCCAACCGACAAAAAAACATCACTAGAAGAAGAAGTATCCGAAAGTACGTCTTTTACTGACAAGATTGGAAATGTGCTGTAGATTCTACGATCAGAACCCTTTTCTGTAACGTTTCATTTTCTTGATTTCAGTTCGTCTGTACCCGTTCCGAAACTATTATTTACCGGAAACTTTGGCTAACAGAGATGAGGAGACATCAGGCTGAACAACGAGAGGAAGTGGCTGCTGAAGAAATGTCCGAGTTTCTGGAAACAACAGATGCAGATTATAAAGAGGAACAGTGTCGTTTAAAGGACAAACTGCAACACAACAAAACCCAAGGTACTGTTTTCAACCCAAATGTTCTGCGTCACAGATTATGTTTGCATCTAAACTGCTTTTCAGTGATTATTTTAGTTGGATTTGCGACTTGTCCAGGGTGTACCCTTCACACAGGATTGCTGGACATGGGCAACGGCGACCCTCGTGACCCAAAATGGAAGAAGTGGGTAAAAGATGATGGATGGATGGATGGATGGATGGATGGATGGATGATTTTAGTTGCAGTTTCACGGATTAAAGTTTCCGTCCCTGGGATGGATTTCTGTCATTCTGAACTTTTTTTTTCTTTCTGTTAAGTTTAAAAGATTATCAGTGATGTCAGATATCAGTAAAATATATTGTGCGCACAAAATGCACAAAAAGTTTGAAAAGTAAAAATAAAGGATATAGGAATTAAAATAATAGCATTATATAATGAATAAAATATATAATTTATAAATCAAGTACTTTGTGTGTGTGTGTGTGTGTGTGTATATGTGTATGTGTATATATATATGTGTATATATACATATACATATACATATATATATATACATATACATATATACATATACATATACATATATACATATACATATATATATATATATATATATATATATACATATATATATACATATATATATATATATACAGGAAACCCTCGAGGTACGACACCTGCGACCTACGGCAACGCAGACTTACGACAGGCCTCTTTGAAAGAATGCCGTCGACATACGACCGAAAAAACGGACTTACGACAGAAATACATTAGAAGTATGTAATCGAGATACGGCAAAAAAAGTGCGACACTACGGCAAGCGGCAAGGTGGGGGAGGGGTACACACCTTGAGTGTTCGCGCATGACAGTGGGCGTGACCATGTAGTAGGGGTTGGGCGACACTGCCGTACTATTTAAAGGGACGCCATCTTCACCACGTTGTTGAGTTTCGGCGAGAGAGAGAAAAGCAAACGTACGTACACTTTATCGATCATTAGCATTGCATTCAGTTAGCATTAGGTTTAGCGAGAGGTATTTTATTAGCCACAGGTAGCATAGGTTTAGCGAGAGGTATTTTATTAGCCACAGGTAGCATAGGTTTAGCGAGCGGTATTTTATTAGCCACAGGTAGCATAGGTTTAGCGAGCGGTATTTTATTAGCCACAGGTAGCATAGGTTTAGCGAGCGGTATTTTATTAGCCACAGGTAGCATAGGTTTAGCGAGCGGTATTTTATTAGCCACAGGTAGCATAGGTTTAGCGAGCGGTATTTTATTAGCCACAGGTTAGGTAGCATAGGTTTAGCGAGTTTTTTTTTTTGACTTTTTTTTGTCAGAGTCAGAGTCAGAGAGTCTTTATTGTCATTTGCACCGCATGTGGTACATGAGATGAAAACGAGATTATGTACACGAGGTCCCAGTTACATCCAACAACAAATGAAAGAGAAAAACAGTAATAACATCTAGAACTAACTAAGAAAAGCATCAACTAGTAATACACTAAGCTTAATATAGTGGGAATAAACAGCAGCACGAACATGAGTTTGTATGAGCAGATGGTCACAGATGAACACAGATGAATACAGCAACAAGAAAACAGATCAGCATCAGTATGATGTGATATTTTGCAGTGTTTATTTTTTATTTTATTTTTATTTATTCATGAGTCTAACAGCCTCAGGGTAGAAGCTGTTCCTCAGTCTAGTGGTTCTACACTTGATGCTCCTCAACCTCCGTCCTGAGGGGAGTGGGGCAAAGAGTGAGTGTGCTGGATGAGTGAGGTCTTTCATGATGCAGGTGGCTCTTTTCCTGCATCTGGAGGTGTAAATGTCTGTGATGGTGGGGAGACTGACTCCAACAGACTTCTGTGCAGCCTTCACCACTCTCTGCAGAGCTTTCCTCTCTTCAACTGTGCAGCCTCCATGCCACACGTTGATGCTGGAGCACAGGATGCTCTCCACTGCACACCTGTAGAAGGAGGTGAGGACTGGGCTGCTCAGACCAGCTCGTCTCAGCCGTCTGAGGAAGTAGAGTCTCTGATGACCTTTCTTGATCAGGCTGGTGGTGTTGTTGCTCCAGCTGAGGTTATCATTCATGTGTACACCCAAGTATTTGTAGCTGGAGACCACTTCCACTGCAGACCCACCTATTTTCAGTGGGGCATGGGTGTGTTTGTTCCTTCTGAAGTCCACAATCATCTCCTTTGTCTTCTTCACATTCATGTGAAGATTGTTCTCTTTGCACCAGCTCTCCAGGTGTTCCACCTCCTGTCTGTAGCTGGACTCATCATTGTTTGTAATGCATCCCACCACCGCTGTATCATCTGCAAACTTAACAATATGACAGCCTGGAAGTGTGGCTGTACAATCATATGTGAGCAGAGTGAACAGAAGGGGGCTCAGCACACATCCCTGAGGAGAGCCAGTGCTGAGGGTTATGGTGGAGGAGGAGAAGTTGTGGATCTTCACGGACTGTGGTCTGTCTTTTAAGAAGTCTAGTACCCAGTGTAGTGATATAGGCCTCTGTCTTGACCTTCAAGTACACCTCTCCACATCTCTCTGAAACTCTGAGTGTTACACCTTCTTGAAGCCCTCAAGGAGACAGATGGACACTTATATATTTTTACAATTATTATGAATTAATGGACACTAATTAATCAGATTGAACTTTCTCTTTAATGTGTGTTAATTCAGAATTGATCTACAGTATATTTTTGTCATTTTTAATGATGATCTGTTACTTTCATGAGCTTTGGCCTTCTACTGGTTTTATTTCTGCAAAGCAAGCAAGACTCTGTCGCTAAGGCAGAAGTCAGGGTAAGAGCTGTTCTCTTGCAGCTTCTTTTGTGTTGTCTATGAAGTTAGACATAACATTTTCTGTGCTCACAGGCAGGCCATCTGGCCGAGTTATGTAAACAGTTTTCCTGGTGTCCGTCAAGAGACTTTCTGCCTATGGAATTAAACTTCCATCTTTTATTTTGTTATAACCAGCCAATAGTTATTCAGGAGGTGGTTCAGATCCCGCCTCCCTATAAATGGGCACTTCCTGCATTTGCCTTTAGTTTTTTGGAAGAGAACTTTCTACCAACTGTTTTCTCCCCTTGGGGAAAAGCTGGAGACGCCCCGGTCATGTGTCAACGACCCACGTCTCAGCTGGAGTTACAGTAAAGCTTACTGTAACTCGTCACTCATTTCTGGAAGAATTTGTTTTCTAAAGTTTTATTTTGAAAGTTCAACCAGTGCGATTGGAGTCTGTTCCTGCCGGTGAACGCGTGCTCCCGCTCGTCTGACCCAGTCATACACGCTCGAAGTCATCTGGACGCTCACTGGACCACACAGTCCGTTAGTGTCCACAAACTTCTCAGTCCTCACCTCGCAAGACGTCTCGTCACCAGGTAAAGAGGCTTTGCTTGTATGCTGCACGTGTCGGAGGCTCAGCCTGATCCGTATGGGAAAGCTTGCCACCCTGGTTGGTTCAAAGTAAACAACTTTGGTTAACTTAGCTCCAGAACTCCTTCCTCCTATTTCTTATTTTTCATAAGCTATTTAATCTGTCAAGTAAATGTGCCAACAGTTAAGTTCCTAATTGTCTGTTTGTTTTAATTTGAATTCTTGTCAACGTAGTTATTAAATCAGAGCTAATATCGATACAAATGTTTAATGTAATTCTTGTGATAGTTTCAATAAAAGGTCTATTTTCTTGGTAGACCAACATAAATTCTAAATGTCAAATTGAACATCGATCAAAAACACATTGAAATCGATTCTGCACACCGTCTTGGAAAGCCAATGAAGGATGGTGACAAAAGACCAAGACCAATAATAGTTAAACTCTATAGATATAAAGACAAACAGCTCATCCTGTCAAAAGCAAACAAACTGAAAGGCTCACACATCTACATCAACGAGGACTATTCAGAGGTCGTGCGTCAAAAGCGTAAAGAACTTCTGCCTGAGATGAAAGCTGCAAGAGCAAGAGGAGAATGGGCCTATCTGAATTATGATAGACTCATAGTGCGACCCATGAGTGAGCGTCCTACGAGAGAGCGGCACATGGGTTCAAATGAGGAGGATAATCATTAATCTGTTGCCCAGGCATTCACAACCATGTTTTTAATTTTCTGTTCATCTTATGGTAGATCATGTTCCATGTTCCCAGAAGCAAATGCAAATTAATTTATGTACTAATGTAACTTCTGGTAGTGACCCTCCAAACTTAACATCTAATAATAATTTGGTTTTTCATTCTTTTGAGCCACAACATGATAAGGTTTATAATACCTGTTTTAATCCTGATTTATTCTTTTCATCAGAATATTCTTCAATAGACCCAAACACCTATGACAGAAACCAGTCTAATATTTACGATCCTTCTACATGTAATTATTTTAATGAAAATCAGTTCAACTCTTTCATTGCATCTTGTAAAATGTCCAACACCTTTTCTTCTCTCCACCTTAACATAAGAAGTCTTTCAAAAAACTATGATCACTTTTACCATTATCTTGCATCACTGAACCATACGTTCACAATAATTGCATTGACCGAAACTTGGCTAAATGATGAAATCCATTCACTGTTTAATATTGATGGTTACACAGCTGTTCACCGATGTAGAGGAAGTCGAGGAGGAGGAGTCTCTCTTTATGTTCAAAAGGACCATGAATTCAGACAGCGATCTGATTTTGAAGAGAAGTTTCATGGCTGTAATACAGAATGTGTTTTTATTGAGGTTCAATCTATGAAAAGAAAATTGATTGTAGGATGTATCTACCGTCCTCCTAATATAGACATAAACAATTTCAAAGAATGTCTTTCAGATATCTTAGAACTTGTTGCTAAAGAGGGTAAACTTTGTTATTTATTAGGTGACTTCAATGTCAACCTCTTGAATGAAAACAAACATCACATAGATGACCTTACAAATATTTTGTCTTCAAATTATTTTTATCCCCTCATTTGTAAGCCCACTAGAATAACTCCTCAGTCCTCTACATTGATAGACAATATTTTTACTAATGCATTGACTGATGTTATAAAATCTGGTATTCTTTATACTGATATTTCAGACCACCTTCCTGTTTTTCAGTTTTCTTCCGTAATTAACAATCAGTCCACAAATAAATCAAAATTAATTTATTTTAGAAATTTCAATGAACGTAACGTTAACAACTTCTCAAGTATACTTGCAAATATGTCTTGGGAAACAGTATATGAAGTTTCTGATGTGAATGTGGCCTATAAGGTTTTTTATGCAAAATTTCGTTACGTTTTTGACAAATGTTTTCCTCTGATTTCTAAAGGTAAAGGAAGTTCTGTAAAATTTAACAAACCATGGTTTACTCCAGAACTTAAGAAATCTGCATTAAAGAAAAACAAGTTATATAAAAGATATTTACAAAACCCAAGTCCTCTAAATTTAGCTACATACAAAAATCATAGGAATAATTATAATCACCTCATTAGAAATACTAAACGAAATTACTATAGCGATCAATTTACTCAATCATCAAATAATTCAAAAACTACATGGGATATTTTAAAAGTACTACTCAATAAGAAAAATGCCTCTACCCCATCCCAGGCTACATTTCAGAATGGCACTTCAATCATAACAGATCCAACAGTAATTGCAAATAAATTTAGTCATTATTTTATAAATGTGGGACCACACCTTGCAAAGAATATTGATAATGTTTCTGGTTCTCCTTCTGATTTCATAAATGAAAATTATCCCTCTTTAAATACGTTTGATCCAATAAAACCTTTAGAAATACTTGACATCATTAAGAATCTTAAAAACTCTTCTGCTGGCCATGATGAAATTACAGCCTATGTTATCAAAAAAGTTGCACCTATAATTGTTGCTCCGTTAACATTTATTTTTTCCCTGTCACTTGAATCTGGTATTATCCCACAAGATCTAAAACTTGCCAAGGTCATCCCTCTGTTTAAAGCTGATGACCCATCTGTATTTTCAAATTATCGCCCCATATCAGTTCTCCCGTGCTTTTCTAAGATACTTGAGAGATTGGTGTACTCTAGAATCTTGAGGCATCTTGATGCCAACAATATTTTGTATGAGCATCAGTATGGCTTTAGAAGGAATCATTCTACATATATGGCTCTCTTGCATCTTAGAGAAAAGATTTCAACTGCTTTTGAGAAAAATGAATATGCTCTAGGAATTTTCTTGGACTTATCAAAAGCTTTTGACACTGTGGATTATGAAATCTTGTTATCAAAAATGTCTTGTTATGGTTTTAAAAATAAGGTTCTGAAATGGGTTGAAAATTATTTACACAACAGAGAGCAAATTGTAATTTTTAATGGTAAATTGTCAAAGCGAGATGTCCTAAAATGTGGAGTTCCACAAGGATCCATTTTGGGTCCATTATTATTTCTCATATACATTAATGATCTACCAAAAGCATCTAGTGTTTTGACACCTATCTTATTTGCTGATGATACCAATCTTTTTGTTGCTGATGGTAACTTTGACTCACTTATTGATAAGGCAAATTATGGGCTCAGTCAATTTGCTCAGTGGTTTCAGTTAAATAGACTATCACTTAATGTTAAAAAATCTAATTTCATCTTATTTAAGAATAAGAATAAAAATTACAATCCAGAAAAAACTAAAATTTATATTAATAAACATTTACTTTCTAATGTTTCATCAACAAAGTTTTTAGGTGTCTATCTTGATGAGAAACTTTGTTTTAAGAATCATTGTGAATCAGTGTATAAGAAGATTTCTAAATCTTTAGGTATTATAAAAAAGGTTAAACCATATTTAAAAACAAGTACTATATTGACTTTGTACAATAGTTTAATTTATCCCCATATTTCTTACTGTAATTTAATTTGGGCTAGTACCTATCCTTCTTACTTGCAGTCAATCCATAAACTTCAAAAGTCTTTTGTAAGAATTGTCACTAACTCGCCATATTTAGCTCCATCCACACCTCTCTTTAAAAAATTAGAAATTCTTACAATCTATGATGTGAATAAGTATCAAACAGGAATCCTAATGTATAAAGTTATATGTATTCCACTTTCTTTACCTAAATATTTTCATAATTTATTTGAGCTCAATTCTTATTATCATTCATACTCTACAAGAAGGAAGTGTGATTTACATAAACCCTTCTGTAGAACCACTGTTGCTAAATTTTCATTCATGTATCAGGGTGTTGTGCTGTGGAACAGTTTGAAACAATTAAGTGAATCATGTACAACATTATCTGTATTCAAAAGAAAGTTAAAAAAAACTTTATAGATTTTCTAACACATTAGTTTTTTTTTTTACATTTTATTTATAATTTTAATATTTTTTGACAATTTAAATGTATTTAATTTCAATTATTATTTTTTGCTTTAGTATGTAACTGTGTGTGTTTAAAGTAAGATGTAAGTTTATGTATAAAGCTCTTATGATTTTTTTTCTTTATTTTTTTAGAAGGGGGGGGTGCGCTTGTAAGCCCAATTAGGGTTTTTATGACCTCTCCTGCACATTTTTTAAAAACTTTTCTTTTACGTGTGTTGTTTCTTTTTGTGCAAACAATAAACAAACAAACAAACAAACAAAATTGAAGTCTAAGTGTGAAATTACATTTCTGGCTAATCACATCGTTAGATTTGTTGATTTATTCTGAAAAAGTTGAGACCCCGTGAACTTGGTGGCAAGTTTGTGCAGATAAAAGTCTGCTCATACCTGCACGTCTAAACTATAGGTAAGTCAGTAAACTGACTAATAACTCCTATATTGTTACATTTATTGGTGGCCCGTACGGGTCTGCTGAAAGATTAAATTGATAAGTTGTTTTGTAGCCTACGTGCTCATAACGTGTTGGCTTAGTTTGCATCCTGGTTTTGGGCTTATGAATAGTTTTGGCTGGTGAGTGTCCGGGAGTTGCTAATCGTGGCATTGTCTGGATTATTTTCCCCGTTAGAATTGTTTTTTCATTCACATTTGAACGTATGTTTGGAGCTGCGGATGAAGGTGTTTGTTTTTGTGAGACGTTTCATTACGTGTCACGAGGCTACATGCATTGTTCATTTTGTGACCGCCGTGTCACCACTGCTTCATTTTATTACATCTGCGATTTATTGTTGAAGGTCTGTTTCACACATTTGCTGCTCCATTTTACCTAATCTGTTACAACGTGTTGTTAGCCGAGGTTCGGGAAAACTAGGCACTTGGAAATACGCCCCCTTTCCGAGCACACAGCTCCGCCTCTTCTGACGTCATCGCTGTTTTACTTACCACTTACTTTTGCTTAAAAAAAATACGGATTACTATCTTACTCTGCATTATATATTTGGTAAGATTCCATCTTAAATTCTTCACATTCCATAGTGACTGTCATTTTTTTTCCGCATCCATTTCGGTCGCATTTTCATGAACATTCAGCGTTTCAAAAACAAGGTGAGTTTCAACCTAAATTTAAAGCCTGTTCCTGATGTTCGCATATCTAGAAATGTATTTTGCGGCTTGTACAGGTTGTAAAGTTTAATTAAAATGTAATATAATGTGATTTGGAGTACGGGAAACCGTCCTTTGAAGATCGGACTGACGCGGTGCGGCGGGAGGAGTGACCCTCCATTTCCCGGTTTTGCCTCGTCACGTCCTTTGTGTGAGTTAACTCTTTCCTCGCCGAGTTTAAACAATACAGTACAGTAATCCCATTGTTTTGAGAAATAACTACCAATAATAAAAGTTTTATTAATGTTTAGTACATTTTAAATGTTCATGATTTTATTTTATGATGAACAGAATCAGGTTTTGATGAAGATGTAGGTTTTATAATGATCCTAACCAGAGAGATAAAAACTTTTCTAGATAAAAATGCATGCCAGAATGTACAGTAAAACTTAATTTGGAGTGCTTTTATTAACAGTTTTGTCCCAGTAAACAGGATTAAACATTAAACATAATGTTTATATATATATTTATTTATTTATTTTTTTTCAGGCTTACCATGGATGACTCTTTATCTTCTGCTGCTGATTTCTGGCGATTTGTCGACAAATTTGGTGACACATACACAGAGGACAGCTATGAACTTAAAGGTCCAAAGAAGATATCAAAGGGACTTGTATTTTTTCTGCACCACAAGTCAAAGAACGTAAACTCAGTTGTAAATACACTGACAACTATAGTTGAAAAAAATCAACTTGCAGAAAATAATGTAATTAATCGTAGTGGACTCCACCGTGCTGTTTACAGGCTTGTGGATGAAATCACCAAAAAGAAATCTGGTAACATTCGGCGTGAGGGAAAAAATATTATTAAATTGTTGAATATGGATTTTAAAATTTGTTTTGAAGAAGACCAAGCTGAGTTGGGCCCAAGTGCATGCAGTACACCCAAAGCTAAACGTAAAGTGTACTGTGGCCCTGTTAGACTACCATCACCTAAGAAATTGAAAACAGATTGTCCTAAGTGTATAAATAGCAGAGTGTCCCTAAAAAAATCAGTGGCTATGAACAGGAAACTAAAACTCCAGTTTGACAAATATTTATTGAACACAAGTTCATTTAGAACTGTAAACCAATCTTTGAAGAGAAAATTAAAACAAGTAGAACATTTACGAACAGAAAGGAGAATCCTGAAAAAACTTGTTGCAGAAAAAACTAATGAAATCAAGAAATTGAAAAAACAGCTTATGGGAAATGTGACAAATGTTAAACCAAAAAGACGACGCAGAAAACAAAAGCGTACTGTTGATAGGAATACAACCGAGCTTAAAGCTAAACTCTTGTGCTTAACAAAAGAAAACCGTGAACTTAGAAATGAAAGAGATGATTTGCACGCAACTCTTCATGAAGAATCTGGTTTGGTGTCAGCAAAAGATGACAGAAGTTACAGTTCGCAAGTAAGGAAAGCATCATACGTTTGCCTGAACAATCAGGTCCCCATTGAAACTGTTGGACAGGTAATAGATGGAGTCCTGTATGAAATGACAGGTACAAAACTTGACTCTATACCGGACAAATCTACAGTAAGCTTGTTTAGTTATGAATT
>JBBPBX010068420.1:6827-19132 GCA_038048925.1 Garcialebias charrua
TATATATATATATATATATACTGTATTCATAACTTATTCACAGAACCACAAAGTGTGTGTTGCACTTATGTCAGAAAGGACCAACTGGTGTTTCTTTTTAACAAGCGTTAATTTTCTTTAGTCACAGGTTAGTCACACTGAGACACAATTGTCTCACTTGCAAGAGAAACCTGAGCATACTTTTACTTTGAAGATATTTTCTGCACATTAGTGTGTAATGAGTAAAGATCTCAATTGGGCATGCATTTGTGTTGTTGTTGTTGAATTAACCATTTCCTATCACCTTGGAAACATCTGTTCTTTTTGTAAAAAAACATAAACAAAAGTCAAAGAGAAGCCTGGGATTAGTCGACCTAGAAATGATGCCACATGCTGTCTCTCGGAGGAGCTGATTTGGGAAAACACCTGCAAACAATCAAAGCACAAGCAAATTAAGAAAACGTCTCTAATTTAAAGTGTATCTTTCACTTTAAACACATGTTGTTGCCTTTTCAACCTAACATGTCTAAAACTCCAATTTTCATCAAAAATACGGATCATATCTCAAAATAAAATGTGCTACTACTACCTTTTTTGTCTTCCCTCGCTACTCTGTCTAAAAATAGTGCTCTCAGCGGTAAACCGGAAGTGACATCACAGGAGGGGAACGTTTGTGCTTTAGCTAAGAAAGATATGGGATCGCACCAGGAGGAGGCGACAGATTACAAAGTTGTTTTGACATAAGTATGTCATCTCTGACTATTACATCAAATATCTAGCCAAATAACTTCTAGATATATACTACCTAAAGCTAAAAATGGTTTATATTACATATAGCCTAAATATAGAGATACAGCATTAATTACACCACTGATGGATTTAACTACTTTAGCCTTAGCTCCCTAAACAATTACTTTTTCCATCCTAAACCACTCAGTGGACATTTTTTCTGCTTTCAGAGTTAATTATACAGGGCTTTTTTACTAAACGATTGCCTGTATAGCACATTTGAGATGAAATTCGATTTTTTATTAATTTTTGAAGACATGCAACAAGGTCGCGCTAGCATAAAATTAGCATCGTATTTTCTTCCATCTAAAGTCATTCATATCTCCTAAACCACTCATTGGATATTTTTCCTGCTTTCAGAGTGTAATTATACAGGGCTTTTTTACTAAACGATTGCCTGTATAGCACATTTGAGATGAAATTCGATTTTTTATTAATTTTTGAAGACATGCAACAAGGTCGCGCTAGCATAAAATTAGCATCGTATTTTCTTCCATCTAAAGTCATTCATATCTCCTAAACCACTCATTGGATATTTTTCCTGCTTTCAGAGTGTAATTATACAGGGCTTTTTTACTAAACGATTGCCTGTATAGCACATTTGAGATGAAATTCGATTTTTTATTAATTTTTGAAGACATGCAACAAGGTCGCGCTAGCATAAAATTAGCATCGTATTTTCTTCCATCTAAAGTCATTCATATCTCCTAAACCAGTGTTTTTCAACCTTTTTTGAGCCAAGGCACAGTGTTTTCATTGAAAAAATCCCGAGGTACACCACCAACCAAAATTGTAAACATAGATACACTGTATCCGCCTACATTACCACTACCGGTGTATGAATGTCTGAATGAATGGGTGGATGGCTGGTATTGTAAAGCGCTTTGGGGCTCCTCACAGGGGGCTGGAAAGCGCTATATAAATAAGCTCCATTTACCATTTACATTAAATATATAGTCATTCTTATCAAAGTGTCTTGAATAGGAATGAAATTAACACAAAAATGTATTTTTATCATGTTCTATATTTCTTATTTCAAAGTGCACTTAACATGAAATTGCACTTAACATGCCTTCAAATATACCTGAACAGTGCCACACCAATGTGGTCTTAAAATTAAAGAGGATGAAATTGCACTTAACATGCCTTCAAACAGTGCCACACCAATGTGGTCTTAAAATTAAAGAGGATGAAACTGCACTTAACATGCCTTCAAATACACCTGAACAGTGCTACCATTCTCTCTACATTTTACTCACTTAGTGTGAAACCTGTGCCTGTTTGGATGAACACAAAGCTGATATTCTGGCACGAATTGAAGAAAAACACACACAAAGCTCTTCCTCAACAGCTTTCAGTCTCTCTCTGCTTTTAGTTTTCATGGCAGTTAGGCTGGAGAAGCTCACTTTGCACAGATATGTTGTGGAAAATGGGAGCAATGTCAAAATAGCTAAAAGTAAATCCAAAAGAGATGTAAGCCTTACTGTACAGTCTCACGTTCACAGTTTCTGCCTTCTTCTGATTTCCACTTGGGCCTTCATCTGGGTCCGTATTTTGTCCAGGGACCAGACCGGATTTAGTATTTTTTCTTTTGAAAAAGTTTTCCATCGCTGTTTGTTTGAGAAGATCCTCGCTGTTGGTTTGTTTTGCTCACTGCTCACGTCACGTTCATGCACCGCTACTTCTCTTGTTTTAATGTGCGACGCTATGCTCTATACTGCCACCTATCGCGCGGTAAGGAAATTACACCAGTTAATAAAAATTTCATAATTTACTAATTTTTCACGGCACACCAGACGATCTCTCGCGGCACACTGCTGTTCCGCGGCACACTGGTTGAAAAACACTGTCCTAAACCACTCATTGGATATTTTTCCTGCTTTCAGAGTGTAATTATACAGGGCTTTTTTACTAAACGATTGCCTGTATAGCACATTTGAGATGAAATTCGATTTTTTATTAATTTTTGAAGACATGCAACAAGGTCGCGCTAGCATAAAATTAGCATCGTATTTTCTTCCATCTAAAGTCATTCATATCTCCTAAACCACTCATTGGATATTTTTCCTGCTTTCAGAGTGTAATTATACAGGGCTTTTTTACTAAACGATTGCCTGTATAGCACATTTGAGATGAAATTCGATTTTTTATTAATTTTTGAAGACATGCAACAAGGTCGCGCTAGCATAAAATTAGCATCGTATTTTCTTCCATCTAAAGTCATTCATATCTCCTAAACCACTCATTGGATATTTTTCCTGCTTTCAGAGTGTAATTATACAGGGCTTTTTTACTAAACGATTGCCTGTATAGCACATTTGAGATGAAATTCGATTTTTTATTAATTTTTGAAGACATGCAACAAGGTCGCGCTAGCATAAAATTAGCATCGTATTTTCTTCCATCTAAAGTCATTCATATCTCCTAAACCACTCATTGGATATTTTTCCTGCTTTCAGAGTGTAATTATACAGGGCTTTTTTACTAAACGATTGCCTGTATAGCACATTTGAGATGAAATTCGATTTTTTATTAATTTTTGAAGACATGCAACAAGGTCGCGCTAGCATAAAATTAGCATCGTATTTTCTTCCATCTAAAGTCATTCATATCTCCTAAACCACTCATTGGATATTTTTCCTGCTTTCAGAGTGTAATTATACAGGGCTTTTTTACTAAACGATTGCCTGTATAGCACATTTGAGATGAAATTCGATTTTTTATTAATTTTTGAAGACGCAACCGGGTGGACCTAGCTGCGGTTTAGCTCTGTATATTTTGGAATTTATAGCTCCTAACCTAAACCACTTTCAATCAAAAGATTAATAAATTATATTCATGTCCTTACTTCTGAAGTCAATCCTGTGTTCGTTCAGGTCGCTGTCGATGTAATCCTCCTTGACAAATGCTGTCAAATCACAGAGTTGGTCGTGACGCTTCTGTTGGTGAAATCCTGCCTTTTCATCTGGACAAACCTCACACAAGCTCTGAAAGCTGGGTTTTTTTGGTGCAGGAAATCGATGTCCAGACAAACTGGAGTTCGAACAACCCCCGCACACACAAATATTAACCATTATGACCATTATTGGACCTTTTTCACTTCAATACAACTCAATACAAAACAACAACTTCCGACTATGACGCCCCCTCTACTTTCGTCACTGTCACGTGAAATCCGTGTATGGTTCGTTCTTTCGTTATTCCGTTTCAAAATAAAAACCAAATAACCAAACAAGCTTTGGTTATTCGGTTTTTTCGTTTTAAAATGAAATTACAAAAACGGTTTTTAAACGGTTTTTTCATTATTTCGTTTTTAAAACGAAATTAGAAAAACGGAATTGCCAAAAATAAAAAAAAGGGTCGTTTTGTTTTGTTTGTTTGTTTAACTGCAACGGTTAAACCAAAGACGAGCTTTTATTTTGAAGTTATTCATTCGGACATTAAACCGGAACCGGAAATGGAATATCTGAGTGTAAAATAGATACGTTGTTGTCTTATTTAGAGGGAATCAACGTATTTAATTCAGAGCTGATGATCTAACCGTCAACAAGATTTATTTCATATTCCAAGTAAGTAATTAAATCATTACATTTGATAAACTTCCGTGTATGTTTAACAATAATTGACCGTAGGCTAACGCTAACGCCTCTCGCTGAGGTCTGTTTACTCATAGATTAATAGCCCAGATTAGTTTTTTAATCTTATGTTTATGTTTTGAATCATTGGCATCAAGATGTAGCAGTATAGAAAGTGTTTTGGAATTTGGAATAACACGTGGAATACGACATCAGAAATTTTACATTTTAAGTAATTAAAAAATAAGTGTATGGGCAAACCACACGGTTTTATAACAAATCAATTTATTATTTACCATTTAGATAATTTTTTTTCTTTCTTTCAGGTGCGTGCAGACTCTGTTTTATTGACAGCTGATGGCAACAGAGGTGTTTTGCCTCACTGGTGGAGGGGCTTTTGACACTTTTGAACTAGAGGCAGTAGCCAAGGTAACTACATTTTAATTAAAACAGAAACTGGAGATCACATTATTCTTCAATCCTGAAAACTGAGTTTGACTTGAATGTTTGTGTTTTATTTAAAAAAGGTACTGCTTTCTGGAAGCAGCACACAAGAAAAACATGCTGTTGTGCTTTAAAATTATCACATGAATCCTGTACAGTATAGACATACATTTATCCTACCACTGGGTAATTAGTCCTCACCAGAGGTTTAAGAATAGACTAAATTAACTGTTTTCTCATGTTGATTGTTCAAGCACCCCTAAATATAAGACAAACGTTGTTCTGTCGTCAGATGCCTTCTTGTGGTGAATTTATTTTCACTTTTTTTCTAGGCCGAGGAATACCCAATCAGCTGCCAAAATTGCAGAAAGCCTGTTACCCTGTGCAACTGATGCACATCAACTTTGAGATCTTCACTGTGAACAGAGTCAACCTTTGGTGTGGATCCATTTCATAATGAAGAAGACGGAAGCCTGGCAGAGGTGGAGTTTGGGGCTGCTTACCGTCAATGACTACAGCATTTTCACTGAAGCACTCTTCTGCCTGCTCCATGTGACAGAGACATGTATGAAATGTTTAAGAAGGTGTGAAAATTTAATAAATTATTCACGTTTAAAATAAATGGTGATTGTGAATTAATCCAAAATGATCATTTACAGTATAGTATATAAAAAAAAATTAAGAGAGAAATTCAGTTTCAGTGCAAAACAATCTTTTATTGTAAAATGTCTGTATAAAAAAACCTTTTGAACATTATTTATAAATGTAAGACAATTTTTTCTCAATGTCATAAAACAATATTGTGATGAAAATTAAATAAAGTAAAACTAAAGAAAACTTGTTTAAGTGTAGGAAGTAAGTAAAACTAAAAACTTGTTTAAGTGTAGGAAGTTGGTTAGAACACAACTGAGTGTATGTGGTATTCAACATCCTCCTCGTGACACTTTGGACAGTGAGTACAGCTGTTCTGCCACGGCTGCAGGTGAGACTGGCAACCAAGAAGACTTCTACAGCAGTCTGCAAACATTGGCTCCTTCATAGGCTCTGTATTTAACATAAAAATGGGTAACATGTTAGTATTATTGCAACATTGCACAATATTTCTTAACAAGTTTTACATTTCCTGTAATTTGCTTGGTATACACAATACTTATCAATATCAACTATATAATATTCTGCTTAGCAACCTAAAATCAATAAAATGACCTTTACATGAGCTCAGAGAGGGGGGGGGGATTGCCGAAAGGTCGTCGGGACTGGGACTCGAACCCGACACCCGCAGCGAGGGCTAGCCTCAGAACATGTGCCGCGCGCTCAACCCCCACACCACAGCGGCGGCACAATAAATTTAAACAACTTTAAAATTTACAGCTTTGAAATTCATAGTTAATTAAAACTTTTGGGCGTTGTTATTTATAAGAAGCTGACATAGAAATCTCATGTAAATTACTTAAGAATAAAAACATCAATTGCATTACTACTTCTTCTTTCGGCTTTTCCCTTTTCAGGAGTCACCACAGCGAGTCATCCTCCTCCACCTCACTCTGTCCTCTGCATCCTCTGTCCTCACTCCAACTACCTTCATGTCCTCTCTAACTGCATCCATATATCTCCTCTTTGGTCTTCCTCTGTGTCTTTTTCCTGGCAGCTGCATTTCTAACATCCTTCTACCAATATACCCACTGTCCCTCCTCTGGACATGTCCAAACCATCTCAGTCTGGCCTCCCTAACTTTATCTCCCAGTTGTTCAACATGTGCTGTACCTCTGATGATCTCATTCCTGATCTTATCCATCCTTGTCACTCCTAAGGAGAACCTCAACATCTTCATTTCTGACACTTCAAGTTCTGTCTCATGTCTTTTTGTCCATGTCTCTGTCTCCAGACCATACAACGCTGTCTTGTAAACTTTTCCTTTGACCTTTGCTGACACCTTTTTGTCACAAATCACTCCTGAAACTTTTCTCCATCTGCTCCATCCTGCCTGGACTCTCTTGCATTACTGTATAAAGTAAAATAGTTTTTGAATGACAAAGTTTTGTATATATTGTATAATGTAATAATTGTTCCATATTTAATCTATTGTAATGAAGTTTGGGGAAAAGCATGCAAAACAATTACAAACCATGTTTTTATTTTACAAAAAATACCTATAAGAATTATTAGTTTGGTTGAACATAGTATTTTACAAGTCATGTATAAAACTCATAAAAATATTACCCCCAAATATTCAATTACAATTTGTTTAAATATTTAAAAAAAAAAAAGAGTCATTATAACCTGAAGGGAATGTAAATGTTTGTAAAACCTTCATTTAGAACTAGTGTGAAGGAGCTGTGTTGTAAATCAGGAAACAGAATTGTGGAGTTGACTTGATTGATATCATCATAAACATTTATAAAACTATTTATGTTTTAAAAGATGATTAAAGTTGTTGGGAACGTATAATGCAGGTGAGGGATACCTGTTTTTTTTCCCCTTAGTTCAAAAGTGTCAAAAGCATCAGGCGACACACCTCTGTTGTCATCAGCTGTCAATAAAACAGAGTCTGCACACACCTGAAAGAAAGAAAAAAAGAGTATCTAAATGGTAAATAATAAATTGATTTGTTATAAAACCGTGTGGTTTGCCCATAACACACTTGTTTTTTAATTACTTAAAATGTAAAATTTCTGATGTCGTATTCGCCCTACGTGTTATTCCAAATTCCACAACACTGATTCCAAACATAAACATAAGATTAATTTAAAAACTAATGAGTAAACAGACCTCAGCGAGAAACGTTGGTATTAGCATTAGCCTACGGTCAATTATTGTTAAACCTACACGGAAGTTTATCAAATGTAATGATTTAATTACTTACTTGGAATATTAAATCAATGTTGTTGACGGTTAGATCATCAGCTCTCAATTAAATGCGTTGATTCCCTCTAAATAAGACAACGTATCCTTTTTACACTCAGAGGTCTTCATTTCCGGTTTAAGGTCCGAATGAATAACTTCAAAATAAAAGCTCGTCTTTGGTTTAACCGTTGCAGTTAAACAAACAAACAAAACAAAACGACCCTTTTTTTTATTTTTGGCAATTCCGTTTTTCTAATTTCGTTTTAAAAACGAAATAATGAAAAAACCGTTTAAAAACCGTTTTTGTAATTTCGTTTTAAAACGAAAAAACCAAATAACCAAAGCTTGTTTGGTTATTTGGTTTTTATTTTGAAACGGAATAACGAAAGAACGAACCATACACGGATTACGTGACTCCAAAACCGCGCGTTTTTTTAGGCTCAGTTTTTTTTCCCCTGATTTGTGTCTGTAAGGCTATTGGTATTAATTTGGAAAGCAGGGAGGATTATCAAAATTACTTATTACCTCTAAATATTATCCAAAAAAGCTAAATCTGGTCCTCTGGACATTCAAAAAACAAAACAAACCAAAGCAAAAAAAAAAAAACTGTAGAAACGTTTCGTCTTTCGTCCGAAAGACTTCCTCAGTCTGAGAAGCTGTGTTCAGCTCAGTCTTATAAATAGCACCCTCCCACAGTGGATCAACCAGTTGGCTGATGACAGCCGAAACCAGCTGCTCACATGATCAAGGAGGACCATCAGCCTGACGATGGATCGTTAACACCCTGATGGTTGTTTGCTATTCACAGAGGGCTGAGTGATACTAGCAATAACAGCATTGTAAGTGGGGGACAGTTGAACCCGGAGGCCTCCACCTAAATATTATGTTAAATATCTAAATATTATGTTTCTGCCCAAAAAACTAACATGAAACATACACTTTAACGTTGCAATTACCAAAAATTGATGCAAATTTACACAGAAATGTAAAGTAGCCTTAACCTTGGCGGACAAGGTCAGAAACTGTCAAGTTAAAAAGTTAATGCTTATAAAAGATAAGTCAGGATGTGCATGAAAATCATTTTCGTCATTTTACAACATAATTGCCACGACTCCTAAAATTACTTCAGACCATGCTGTTTTAGATTACATACTTTTACTTATTTGTCAACATGCAAAAGTTCTTCTTATAATGAATTATTTAGACAAGGACATGCATTAAATGCAATTATGTATTTTATGTTTGTGCATGTTTTTGTACAGTGCCCGAGATAACTAACATTGTGACTTGGCGCTATACAAATCTGTATTTTTAAGACTATAAGGTCCTTAAAATCCTTTAATTTTCTCAAAAATCGACAGTGAGCTTTATAATCCAGTGCGCCTTACGTATTAATCTTGGTTGTGCTTACTGACCTCAAACCAATTTTATGTGTTACAACTGAACAATGTTGAGAGTTATTGTGAATGAGTTGAATAAAGTTTGACTTATGACTGTTTTGTTTTACTTAATGCACCCTATAAGCCTTATAGTCTGAAAAAATACGGTAAACTGAATAGAATTGAATTAGAAATTTTTATTTAAATTAGGAATAGCAAGTGAGCCAGCCAATTTTCACTTTGAAGGACGTGACCACAGCTTTAATGGCTTCGTGCAAACACAGTAAGTGATAATGATCGCCTATAATTGACAAACTCACATAAAAGAAGGTTCATAAAGTGGTGAAATGACCATGAAAAAACTTCAAGATGCTAAAACTTCTCCTAAGGATGTATTTTTGCAAGATTTCAGGGTTATACCTTTACACAGATAATCCCAACGAGACCCAGCGCTATTTATTCGTAATAACTTTGCTCTGATGTTGAGTTGAGACAGTCTGACATTTCAGGTTTAATGGTTTAGATAAAGTTTTAAATAAAAGTTTGAATAAATCATGTTCATAATTAAACTTGTGTTTTCTGGCTGGATGTGTAAAACTTAAAAACGATCGATGCAAGCATGACTCATTTTCATTTTCCCCTGTGGACACTGTTACTCCAATTTTTTTCACATCTTCATAAGCGCTGATGCATTATTGTGCCTTCTGGTGTTGATAAAGTCTGAGCGCCGGAGCAAAACTGTCATATGATTGTCATGGGCAGCACTGGCATCGCTTTAATTACTGCACCAGAGCTGACCAAAAAGACCAGGAAATCATCTGAACTCTACAGAGGAAGCAAAAACACATTTTCTGATTGAATAAATCACGTCAAGTCCACAAAACAAAAATATGGGCACAGAACAAAAGACTTGTGTAGGTCGCGTGAGACTTCTGAACAAGGTTGCCAAACATGAAGAGGAAAGAAAGACGTGTGTGTCTTTATTTAGCCGGGCCATCATGGAAAGGTCACAAAGTTCTTTTGGACACAAACATGCACCGCTCCGCACACACGCTAAGATAAACATAAACACACACAAGCATCCACACACAGGCACACACACAGTACAACAAGGAGGCACAAACTTGAGCCTAAATTAAAGAAACAGATGACTAACATGGCTACACGTGTGTGTGCGCACATGCACACACACACACACACACACACACATACAATAGAAATAAGAAAATAATATCTCGTGATACTGTGAAATGTCAAGTTTAGAGTGTGTGCTGTGAGCGACTCTCAGCTACCACCACATTATATTTTAGTTCAGTATCTCTTAAACTGATTCACTTATACCCATTTTTGTGTTGGCTATTATCAAATAGCTGTGGTGGCCATGTTGGACTGGGTTAGCTGCAACAGGCAATCAGTTGTAGAAGTACTTCCAGTGAGTATTTCACAAACGTTTTAAGAAAAAACATCAAGTGGCTTATGAGATATTTTGCTAACGGACAGACAGACAGACAGACAGACAGGGCTGGCTGCACCATTTAAGGTTAAAATTGTAAGGAAAGTGCTTGGAGCACTTATGTGGGTTGTTAATGACTCTCAACCACACCAAATTTGAGCAAAATATATATAAAACTGAGAGAATTGCACATTAGTTGATTTCAAAGTTAATCAGTTGAAGCGCACTCAATTACTTCCCCAAGGCTCTAAGGATGTGAATACGGTAGTTCATGAAATATTTTGTTAACAGACAGAAAGACAAACACACAGACATGGGGCAAAAACATTATTGGCACAGGAAGTCTGAGCGGATGTTCTGTTTAGATATGAAAGTGTCATGTCCTTTTTAAATGAGAGTACAGGTAGTACACAGCAGCCTTTGTGAGATGTGTTACACTCAGTCAACAGTTTAAATCATTTGAGCACCATGCAGTTAAACCACACAATCACTGAAATCGTTATATTATATATTGTTTCAGTATGAGGAAACTTCAGCTTCATAATAAAAGCTTCACCCTCAGTGATTTCTGTGTGCTTAAGGCCTAAATCATAATTTTGTTTTTTTTGTGTCCAACATAACGGTACTTTTTCCAGCTATTTAACAGTTAAAATGGTGTACCACAAGGCTCAGTTTTAGGACCAACCCTCTTTACAATCTACATAGCTAATGTAGGTCAGAGCATCCCTGATGCATCCTTACATTTCTATGCTGATGATACAGTTGTTTATTGCCGAGCTAAAACAGTAGCTAAGGCTTTCCAGTTACTGCAATCCGCTTTTGACATCATCCAGTCAGATTTGTTCCATCTCAAACTTGTCCTAAATGCTGATAAAACAAAAGGGATGTTTTTTTCAAGTAGGAAGTCGGTCCCAGCAGATCTTCCTCTGATTTTTCCTCAAATGGTGTCCCTATTGAGTTTGTTGATTCCTATAAATATTTGGGTATCCTGGTCGATTCACATCTCTCATTTAAACTCCACGTGGAAAACCTAGTGAAGAAACTGAAAGTTAAACTGGGTTTCTTTTTCAGAAATAAATCATGTCTAACACTGAATGCTAGGAAACGCCTTGTATCTGTGACTTTCCTGCCCTCCATTGATTACGGTGACATTCTCTACATGAATGCTCCTACAAGCACCCTGCGGATGTTGGATGTTGTCTATCATGGTGCACTAAGATTCATAACTGGCTGTGATTATCGTACCCACCACTGCACCCTGTATTCACTGGTTAACTGGACATCATTAACCTCACGCAGACTCTTCCACTGGTACATTTTCATCTTCAAATCACTTCTTGGTCTGCTGCCCTCATACATCTCCTCCTACATGTCTTTGCGTGAGTGCAGCTACAGTGTGCGCTCTCAGGACATGATCACCTGCAGTGTCCCCTCAGTGAGGACTGAACTTGGAAAAAGGGCCTTCTCCTACTCTGCTCCTGCTTCCTGGAATATCTTACAAAAAGATCTGAAGCTCTCGGCCCTGACCTCTCTGGATGGTTTTCAGAATCTGTTGGAATCCTGGCAAAAACCAATGCAGATATGTTCCTGTCTTTGATTTTTTTGTACATCTACCTTATAATGTTTTTGCTACTTTTTCTTTTCTTTTGTTTACTGTTTAATGTATTTGTATCATTGATGTTCATCATTCTTTAGTTTGTAGCAGGTCGCTTTCGTAAATGAGCCCTCGAGGCTCAATAAGATTTACCTGACTAAATAAAGGTTGAATGAATTAATGAAATCTGCAATGAAACAAAAGTCTGATTAAATGCAGTAATGCTTTCTTCATATACTGTATGTACA
>JBBPBX010068421.1:0-13200 GCA_038048925.1 Garcialebias charrua
TAATAATAATAATAATAATAATAATAATAATAATAATAATAATAATGAATTCAATTTATAACGCACTTTTCATTAATGAAAATCTCAAAGTGCTACAAAGTGCAACAGAATTAAATGTCAATAAAACAATTAATAAAACAATTAAAATCAACAACAGTATCAACTAAGATCAAAAGTAGAATCATGAGGAGGTAGAGTATGCTCGGTTGAAAAGAAAGGTCTTCAAGCCGCTCTTAAAGGGATTGTGACATGATTTTTTTACTATTCATAAAATTGCTCAAAATATATATATTTTATCATTTAAATATGTTTGTTTTTGCAAACAAAATGATAAATCACTTTAATTTTGCTTTAAAAGTGATTTTGAACTTCAAGCCGTGTTTAATCATGGGAAATCCCATTACACGCGAACGCACCATCTGTGATGTCACACCGGGCAGAGCTCTGGGCTTGTCACAGTGCGCAGGTATGAGCAGCTCGACATGAAGGAAGTCTGATACAGCATCAGACCTAAATTAGATCCTGTTGTTTCTTGTTCCATCACCCAAACAATTTTCTGCTTCCCAAAATGAAGACAAATAGCTCAAATCTTCACATAGATTGCTAAATTCGTCCAGTTTTAAATTGTCCGCTATTAAAGACACCACAGCCCTCTGCCCAGTGTGACATCACATATGGTGCGTTCGAGTGTAATCGGATTTCCCATGATTAAACACGGCTTGAAGTTCAAAATCACTTTTAAAGCAAAATTAAAGTGATTTATCATTTTGTTTGCAAAAACAAACATATTTAAATGATAAAATATATATATTTTGAGCAATTTTATGAATAGTAAAAAAATCATGTCACAATCCCTTTAAAGTCAACCACAGACTGTGGGGCTCTCAGACAGTCAGGAAGAGAGTTCCACAGGCGGGGGGCAGCCACACTGAAAGCCCGGTCTCCCATGGTCCTTAATTTGGTTCTCGGAATGTGAAGGAGATTACTGTTCTGTGACCGCAGCGACCGGGTGGATGAGTATGGAATAAGAATATCCTTCAGATAATCTGGTGAAGCTCCATGTAAGCATTGATGTGTAATGAGAGCAGTTTTGTACTGAATTCTGTAGGCGACAGGAAGCCAATGAAGGTTATGGAGAATGGGCGTAATATGTTCAAATTTACGAACTCTCAACAAGATCCTTGCTGCACTGTTTTGAATATATTGAAGTTTCTGAAGGTTTTTGCCAGGGATTCCAATAAACAGGGAGTTGCAGTAGTCGAGCCTGGAGGAGACAAAAGCATGGACGAGCTTCTCAGCATCGGAAAAAGTTAGGGATGGGCGAAGTCTGGAGATGTTTCGAAGATGGAAGAAGCAAGTTTTAAACAGAAGCTTAATGTGATTTTCAAATGTAAGATTGGAGTCCATTTTTATTCCAAGATTAGTAACAGAGGTGGAGAGGGGGATGTCTTGTCCAGAAAAGGAAAGTGTTGTTATAGTAGATGTTTGTACCTGGTGAGGGGTGCCAATCAGTATGGCCTCAGTCTTGGAGCAGTTTAATTGAAGAAAGTTCTGATTCATCCATGCCCTAATTGCCTCCAGGCAGGCAGAGAGGGCAGTGAGTGAAGATGGAGATGACAAGGTGGAAGATGAGGATGCTCCAGTCCTGATGTAAAGCTGTGTATCGTCGGCATAACAGTGAAAAGAAATGTTGAACTGATTAATAATTTGACCTAAAGGCAGCATGTAAAGGGAAAACAGCAGGGGCCCCAGAACCGACCCCTGAGGGACACCACAGGAGACACAGACTGTCTGGGACGTGGCGTTGCCAAGACTAACACATTCCAGCCTATTGGAGAGGAAAGATTTGAACCAGTCCAGGACGGTGTCGCAGAGACCGACCTCCACATGAAGGCGGTGGAGGAGGATACTATGGTCCACAGTGTCGAAGGCTGCAGTGAGGTCAAGGAGGACAAGGATGGAGGGAGAGCCAGTGTCAGCAGCCAAGAGGACATCATTGGTAACCCTCAGCAATGCAGTCTCTGTACTGTGAGCTGCCCTGAATCCAGACTGGAACTTCTCATACAGGGAGTGTTGTTGTAGGTGGTCCTGCAGCTGAGCAGCAACAGCTTTTTCCAGCACTTTAGACAGAAAAGGGAGGTGTGAAATTGGGCGGTAATTAGAAAAAATGTCGGGATCCAAATTAGATTTTTTCAGAAGAGGCCTAATGATGGCAGTTTTTAGAGGCAGTGGAACATGACCAGATTGTAGAGACTGATTTATTATTTGAGTGATTAGTGGGCCTATTGCAGAGTGATTGGTTTTTATGAGAGACAAGGGGAAAGGATCCAGTGCGCAGGATGAAGGCTTCATTTTCTTGATGATGGACTCCACCTCATTTTGAACAACTTCATCAAAGCTGCTCAGGGTCCCAGAATGCAGACGGGTAGGTGGCACACTGAGAACAGGGAGGTTGTGGAGCTGAGATCTGATAGTGTCAACTTTGTTTTTAAAAGACGAAAGAAACAGGTCGCATTTTTGAGCAGAGTCCTCAAGAGTTTGTTTAATGGGATTAAGCAGACGAGTTATTGTGGAGAAGAGCTGTTTAGAGTTTCCAGGGCAGGTGTTGATGATGTTAGAATAATATTTGGAGCGTGCTTCTTTAAGAGAATAGGCGTACGCTTTCTGATGTTCTTTATATGCCTGCTTATGCACAGAGAGACCAGATGATTTTACACGTCTCTCAATAGCACGGCCAGTTGCCTTCATCTTGCGCAGCTCATCAGTGTACCAGGGGGCTGAACGCAAGAAAGACACCAGTCTTGTCTTCAAGGGGGCGTGTAGGTCCAGGAGCTCCCGAAGAGATTGGTTGTAGTAATCCACAGAGTCATCTGGGCGGCCGTGGCGTAGTGGTAATGGCAGTCGTCCCCCGATCGGAAGGTTGGCGGTTCGAATCCAGGTTCCCCACACCATGTGTCGTTGTGTCCTTGGGCAAGACACTTAACCCCGAGTTGCTCCCGGTAGGACTGGAAAGCACCTTGCATGGTAGTCTGCCGCTACCGGTGTATGAATGTATGTAGCATTCAATGTGTGTAGCGCTTTGAGATTTTCACTAATGAAAAGCGTGTTATAAATTGAATTCATTATTATTATTATCTGCAGAAGGATGATTGACAGCGGTCAGGGTGTGAAGATCAGCAGACAGAACATCAGGGGAAATGTTTTTAAGGTCACGGAACTGGATGGGTCGTTTTGGGTTTGAAGCAGGCGAAGATGAAGGCACTTCCAGGGAGATGACCCTGTGGTCTGAGACACCCAGTCATATACAGATAAGTTATTGATGAGTACAGTGTCTGTAATCACCAAATCCAGAGTATGCCCCTGCTGTGCGTAGGGGCGTCAACATGTTGAGTGAGATTAAGAGAGTCCAAAAGAGACTTAAAATCTGTTGCCAGAGGTGAAGAAGAATTGTCCACGTGGATATTTAAGTCGCCAAGAAAAATTGTCTTCACAGGGGAGGTACAGAAAAAAGTGAGGAGGTCATGCATCTCTGAGTTAAATGAAACATGAACTGATTAATAATTTGACCTAAAGGCAGCATGTAAAGGGAAAACAGCAGGGGCCCCAGAACCGACCCGAGGGACACCCCAGGAGACACAGACTGTCTGGGACGTGGCGTTGCCAAGACTAACACATTCCAGCCTATTGAAGAGGAAAGATTTGAACCAGTCCAGGACGGTGTCGCAGAGACCGACCTCCACATGAAGGCGGTGGAGGAGGATACTATGGTCCACAGTGTCGAAGGCTGCAGTGAGGTCAAGAAGGACAAGGATGGAGGGAGAGCCAGTGTCAGCAGCCAAGAGGACATCATTGGTAACCCTCAGCAATGCAGTCTCTGTACTGTGAGCTGCCCTGAATCCAGACTGGAACTTCTCATACAGGGAGTGTTGTTGTAGGTGGTCCTGCAGCTGAGCAGCAACAGCTTTTTCCAGCACTTTAGACAGAAAAGGGAGGTGTGAAATTGGGCGGTAATTAGAAAAAATGTCGGGATCCAAATTAGATTTTTTCAGAAGAGGCCTAATGATGGCAGTTTTTAGAGGCAGTGGAACATGACCAGATTGTAGAGACTGATTTATTATTTGAGTGATTAGTGGGCCTATTGCAGAGTGATTGGTTTTTATGAGAGACAAGGGGAAAGGATCCAGTGCGCAGGATGAAGGCTTCATTTTCTTGATGATGGACTCCACCTCATTTTGAACAACTTCATCAAAGCTGCTCAGGGTCCCAGAATGCAGACGGGTAGGTGGCACACTGAGAACAGGGAGGTTGTGGAGCTGAGATCTGATAGTGTCAACTTTGTTTTTAAAAGACGAAAGAAACAGGTCGCATTTTTGAGCAGAGTCCTCAAGAGTTTGTTTAATGGGATTAAGCAGACGAGTTATTGTGGAGAAGAGCTGTTTAGAGTTTCCAGGGCAGGTGTTGATGATGTTAGAATAATATTTGGAGCGTGCTTCTTTAAGAGAATAGGCGTACGCTTTCTGATGTTCTTTATATGCCTGCTTATGCACAGAGAGACCAGATGATTTTACACGTCTCTCAATAGCACGGCCAGTTGCCTTCATCTTGCGCAGCTCATCAGTGTACCAGGGGGCTGAACGCAAGAAAGACACCAGTCTTGTCTTCAAGGGGGCGTGTAGGTCCAGGAGCTCCCGAAGAGATTGGTTGTAGTAATCCACAGAGTCATCTGGGCGGCCGTGGCGTAGTGGTAATGGCAGTCGTCCCCCGATCGGAAGGTTGGCGGTTCGAATCCAGGTTCCCCACACCATGTGTCGTTGTGTCCTTGGGCAAGACACTTAACCCCGAGTTGCTCCCGGTAGGACTGGAAAGCACCTTGCATGGTAGTCTGCCGCTACCGGTGTATGAATGTGTGTAGCATTCAATGTGTGTAGCGCTTTGAGATTTTCACTAATGAAAAGCGTGTTATAAATTGAATTCATTATTATTATTATCTGCAGAAGGATGATTGACAGCGGTCAGGGTGTGAAGATCAGCAGACAGAACATCAGGGGAAATGTTTTTAAGGTCACGGAACTGGATGGGTCGTTTTGGGTTTGAAGCAGGCGAAGATGAAGGCACTTCCAGGGAGATGACCCTGTGGTCTGAGACACCCAGTCATATACAGATAAGTTATTGATGAGTACAGTGTCTGTAATCACCAAATCCAGAGTATGCCCCTGCTGTGCGTAGGGGCGTCAACATGTTGAGTGAGATTAAGAGAGTCCAAAAGAGACTTAAAATCTGTTGCCAGAGGTGAAGAAGAATTGTCCACGTGGATATTTAAGTCGCCAAGAAAAATTGTCTTCACAGGGGAGGTACAGAAAAAAGTGAGGAGGTCATGCATCTCTGAGTTAAATGAAACATGAACTGATTAATAATTTGACCTAAAGGCAGCATGTAAAGGGAAAACAGCAGGGGCCCCAGAACCGACCCGAGGGACACCCCAGGAGACACAGACTGTCTGGGACGTGGCGTTGCCAAGACTAACACATTCCAGCCTATTGAAGAGGAAAGATTTGAACCAGTCCAGGACGGTGTCGCAGAGACCGACCTCCACATGAAGGCGGTGGAGGAGGATACTATGGTCCACAGTGTCGAAGGCTGCAGTGAGGTCAAGAAGGACAAGGATGGAGGGAGAGCCAGTGTCAGCAGCCAAGAGGATATCATTGGTAACCCTCAGCAATGCAGTCTCTGTACTGTGAGCTGCCCTGAATCCAGACTGGAACTTCTCATACAGAGAGTGTTGTTGTAGGTGGTCCTGCAGCTGAGCAGCAACAGCTTTTTCCAGCACTTTAGACAGAAAAGGGAGGTGTGAAATTGGGCGGTAATTAGAAAAAATGTCGGGATCCAAATTAGATTTTTTCAGAAGAGGCCTAATGATGGCAGTTTTTAGAGGCAGTGGAACATGACCAGATTGTAGAGACTGATTTATTATTTGAGTGATTAGTGGGCCTATTGCAGAGTGATTGGTTTTTATGAGAGACAAGGGGAAAGGATCCAGGGCGCAGGATGAAGGCTTCATTTTCTTGATGATGGACTCCACCTCATTTTGAACAACTTCATCAAAGCTGCTCAGGGTCCCAGAATGCAGACGGGTAGGTGGCACACTGAGAACAGGGAGGTTGTGGAGCTGAGATCTGATAGTGTCAACTTTGTTTTTAAAAGACGAAAGAAACAGGTCGCATTTTTGAGCAGAGTCCTCAAGAGTTTGTTTAATGGGATTAAGCAGACGAGTTATTGTGGAGAAGAGCTGTTTAGAGTTTCCAGGGCAGGTGTTGATGATGTTAGAATAATATTTGGAGCGTGCTTCTTTAAGAGAATAGGCGTACGCTTTCTGATGTTCTTTATATGCCTGCTTATGCACAGAGAGACCAGATGATTTTACACGTCTCTCAATAGCACGGCCAGTTGCCTTCATCTTGCGCAGCTCATCAGTGTACCAGGGGGCTGAACGCAAGAAAGACACCAGTCTTGTCTTCAAGGGGGCGTGTAGGTCCAGGAGCTCCCGAAGAGATTGGTTGTAGTAATCCACAGAGTCATCTGGGCGGCCGTGGCGTAGTGGTAATGGCAGTCGTCCCCCGATCGGAAGGTTGGCGGTTCGAATCCAGGTTCCCCACACCATGTGTCGTTGTGTCCTTGGGCAAGACACTTAACCCCGAGTTGCTCCCGGTAGGACTGGAAAGCACCTTGCATGGTAGTCTGCCGCTACCGGTGTATGAATGTGTGTAGCATTCAATGTGTGTAGCGCTTTGAGATTTTCACTAATGAAAAGCGTGTTATAAATTGAATTCATTATTATTATTATCTGCAGAAGGATGATTGACAGCGGTCAGGGTGTGAAGATCAGCAGACAGAACATCAGGGGAAATGTTTTTAAGGTCACGGAACTGGATGGGTCGTTTTGGGTTTGAAGCAGGCGAAGATGAAGGCACTTCCAGGGAGATGACCCTGTGGTCTGAGACACCCAGTCATATACAGATAAGTTATTGATGAGTACAGTGTCTGTAATCACCAAATCCAGAGTATGCCCCTGCTGTGCGTAGGGGCGTCAACATGTTGAGTGAGATTAAGAGAGTCCAAAAGAGACTTAAAATCTGTTGCCAGAGGTGAAGAAGAATTGTCCACGTGGATATTTAAGTCGCCAAGAAAAATTGTCTTCACAGGGGAGGTACAGAAAAAAGTGAGGAGGTCATGCATCTCTGAGTTAAATGAAACATGAACTGATTAATAATTTGACCTAAAGGCAGCATGTAAAGGGAAAACAGCAGGGGCCCCAGAACCGACCCGAGGGACACCCCAGGAGACACAGACTGTCTGGGACGTGGCGTTGCCAAGACTAACACATTCCAGCCTATTGAAGAGGAAAGATTTGAACCAGTCCAGGACGGTGTCGCAGAGACCGACCTCCACATGAAGACGGTGGAGGAGGATACTATGGTCCACAGTGTCGAAGGCTGCAGTGAGGTCAAGGAGGACAAGGATGGAGGGAGAGCCAGTGTCAGCAGCCAAGAGGACATCATTGGTAACCCTCAGCAATGCAGTCTCTGTACTGTGAGCTGCCCTGAATCCAGACTGGAACTTCTCATACAGGGAGTGTTGTTGTAGGTGGTCCTGCAGCTGAGCAGCAACAGCTTTTTCCAGCACTTTAGACAGAAAAGGGAGGTGTGAAATTGGGCGGTAATTAGAAAAAATGTCGGGATCCAAATTAGATTTTTTCAGAAGAGGCCTAATGATGGCAGTTTTTAGAGGCAGTGGAACATGACCAGATTGTAGAGACTGATTTATTATTTGAGTGATTAGTGGGCCTATTGCAGAGTGATTGGTTTTTATGAGAGACAAGGGGAAAGGATCCAGTGCGCAGGATGAAGGCTTCATTTTCTTGATGATGGACTCCACCTCATTTTGAACAACTTCATCAAAGCTGCTCAGGGTCCCAGAATGCAGACGGGTAGGTGGCACACTGAGAACAGGGAGGTTGTGGAGCTGAGATCTGATAGTGTCAACTTTGTTTTTAAAAGACGAAAGAAACAGGTCGCATTTTTGAGCAGAGTCCTCAAGAGTTTGTTTAATGGGATTAAGCAGACGAGTTATTGTGGAGAAGAGCTGTTTAGAGTTTCCAGGGCAGGTGTTGATGATGTTAGAATAATATTTGGAGCGTGCTTCTTTAAGAGAATAGGCGTACGCTTTCTGATGTTCTTTATATGCCTGCTTATGCACAGAGAGACCAGATGATTTTACACGTCTCTCAATAGCACGGCCAGTTGCCTTCATCTTGCGCAGCTCATCAGTGTACCAGGGGGCTGAACGCAAGAAAGACACCAGTCTTGTCTTCAAGGGGGCGTGTAGGTCCAGGAGCTCCCGAAGAGATTGGTTGTAGTAATCCACAGAGTCATCTGGGCGGCCGTGGCGTAGTGGTAATGGCAGTCGTCCCCCGATCGGAAGGTTGGCGGTTCGAATCCAGGTTCCCCACACCATGTGTCGTTGTGTCCTTGGGCAAGACACTTAACCCCGAGTTGCTCCCGGTAGGACTGGAAAGCACCTTGCATGGTAGTCTGCCGCTACCGGTGTATGAATGTGTGTAGCATTCAATGTGTGTAGCGCTTTGAGATTTTCACTAATGAAAAGCGTGTTATAAATTGAATTCATTATTATTATTATCTGCAGAAGGATGATTGACAGCGGTCAGGGTGTGAAGATCAGCAGACAGAACATCAGGGGAAATGTTTTTAAGGTCACGGAACTGGATGGGTCGTTTTGGGTTTGAAGCAGGCGAAGATGAAGGCACTTCCAGGGAGATGACCCTGTGGTCTGAGACACCCAGTCATATACAGATAAGTTATTGATGAGTACAGTGTCTGTAATCACCAAATCCAGAGTATGCCCCTGCTGTGCGTAGGGGCGTCAACATGTTGAGTGAGATTAAGAGAGTCCAAAAGAGACTTAAAATCTGTTGCCAGAGGTGAAGAAGAATTGTCCACGTGGATATTTAAGTCGCCAAGAAAAATTGTCTTCACAGGGGAGGTACAGAAAAAAGTGAGGAGGTCATGCATCTCTGAGTTAAATGAAACATGAACTGATTAATAATTTGACCTAAAGGCAGCATGTAAAGGGAAAACAGCAGGGGCCCCAGAACCGACCCGAGGGACACCCCAGGAGACACAGACTGTCTGGGACGTGGCGTTGCCAAGACTAACACATTCCAGCCTATTGAAGAGGAAAGATTTGAACCAGTCCAGGACGGTGTCGCAGAGACCGACCTCCACATGAAGGCGGTGGAGGAGGATACTATGGTCCACAGTGTCGAAGGCTGCAGTGAGGTCAAGAAGGACAAGGATGGAGGGAGAGCCAGTGTCAGCAGCCAAGAGGACATCATTGGTAACCCTCAGCAATGCAGTCTCTGTACTGTGAGCTGCCCTGAATCCAGACTGGAACTTCTCATACAGAGAGTGTTGTTGTAGGTGGTCCTGCAGCTGAGCAGCAACAGCTTTTTCCAGCACTTTAGACAGAAAAGGGAGGTGTGAAATTGGGCGGTAATTAGAAAAAATGTCGGGATCCAAATTAGATTTTTTCAGAAGAGGCCTAATGATGGCAGTTTTTAGAGGCAGTGGAACATGACCAGATTGTAGAGACTGATTTATTATTTGAGTGATTAGTGGGCCTATTGCAGAGTGATTGGTTTTTATGAGAGACAAGGGGAAAGGATCCAGTGCGCAGGATGAAGGCTTCATTTTCTTGATGATGGACTCCACCTCATTTTGAACAACTTCATCAAAGCTGCTCAGGGTCCCAGAATGCAGACGGGTAGGTGGCACACTGAGAACAGGGAGGTTGTGGAGCTGAGATCTGATAGTGTCAACTTTGTTTTTAAAAGACGAAAGAAACAGGTCGCATTTTTGAGCAGAGTCCTCAAGAGTTTGTTTAATGGGATTAAGCAGACGAGTTATTGTGGAGAAGAGCTGTTTAGAGTTTCCAGGGCAGGTGTTGATGATGTTAGAATAATATTTGGAGCGTGCTTCTTTAAGAGAATAGGCGTACGCTTTCTGATGTTCTTTATATGCCTGCTTATGCACAGAGAGACCAGATGATTTTACACGTCTCTCAATAGCACGGCCAGTTGCCTTCATCTTGCGCAGCTCATCAGTGTACCAGGGGGCTGAACGCAAGAAAGACACCAGTCTTGTCTTCAAGGGGGCGTGTAGGTCCAGGAGCTCCCGAAGAGATTGGTTGTAGTAATCCACAGAGTCATCTGGGCGGCCGTGGCGTAGTGGTAATGGCAGTCGTCCCCCGATCGGAAGGTTGGCGGTTCGAATCCAGGTTCCCCACACCATGTGTCGTTGTGTCCTTGGGCAAGACACTTAACCCCGAGTTGCTCCCGGTAGGACTGGAAAGCACCTTGCATGGTAGTCTGCCGCTACCGGTGTATGAATGTGTGTAGCATTCAATGTGTGTAGCGCTTTGAGATTTTCACTAATGAAAAGCGTGTTATAAATTGAATTCATTATTATTATTATCTGCAGAAGGATGATTGACAGCGGTCAGGGTGTGAAGATCAGCAGACAGAACATCAGGGGAAATGTTTTTAAGGTCACGGAACTGGATGGGTCGTTTTGGGTTTGAAGCAGGCGAAGATGAAGGCACTTCCAGGGAGATGACCCTGTGGTCTGAGACACCCAGTCATATACAGATAAGTTATTGATGAGTACAGTGTCTGTAATCACCAAATCCAGAGTATGCCCCTGCTGTGCGTAGGGGCGTCAACATGTTGAGTGAGATTAAGAGAGTCCAAAAGAGACTTAAAATCTGTTGCCAGAGGTGAAGAAGAATTGTCCACGTGGATATTTAAGTCGCCAAGAAAAATTGTCTTCACAGGGGAGGTACAGAAAAAAGTGAGGAGGTCATGCATCTCTGAGTTAAATGAAACATGAACTGATTAATAATTTGACCTAAAGGCAGCATGTAAAGGGAAAACAGCAGGGGCCCCAGAACCGACCCGAGGGACACCCCAGGAGACACAGACTGTCTGGGACGTGGCGTTGCCAAGACTAACACATTCCAGCCTATTGAAGAGGAAAGATTTGAACCAGTCCAGGACGGTGTCGCAGAGACCGACCTCCACATGAAGACGGTGGAGGAGGATACTATGGTCCACAGTGTCGAAGGCTGCAGTGAGGTCAAGGAGGACAAGGATGGAGGGAGAGCCAGTGTCAGCAGCCAAGAGGACATCATTGGTAACCCTCAGCAATGCAGTCTCTGTACTGTGAGCTGCCCTGAATCCAGACTGGAACTTCTCATACAGAGAGTGTTGTTGTAGGTGATCCTGCAGCTGAGCAGCAACAGCTTTTTCCAGCACTTTAGACAGAAAAGGGAGGTGTGAAATTGGGCGGTAATTAGAAAAAATGTCGGGATCCAAATTAGATTTTTTCAGAAGAGGCCTAATGATGGCAGTTTTTAGAGGCAGTGGAACATGACCAGATTGTAGAGACTGATTTATTATTTGAGTGATTAGTGGGCCTATTGCAGAGTGATTGGTTTTTATGAGAGACAAGGGGAAAGGATCCAGTGCGCAGGATGAAGGCTTCATTTTCTTGATGATGGACTCCACCTCATTTTGAACAACTTCATCAAAGCTGCTCAGGGTCCCAGAATGCAGACGGGTAGGTGGCACACTGAGAACAGGGAGGTTGTGGAGCTGAGATCTGATAGTGTCAACTTTGTTTTTAAAAGACGAAAGAAACAGGTCGCATTTTTGAGCAGAGTCCTCAAGAGTTTGTTTAATGGGATTAAGCAGACGAGTTATTGTGGAGAAGAGCTGTTTAGAGTTTCCAGGGCAGGTGTTGATGATGTTAGAATAATATTTGGAGCGTGCTTCTTTAAGAGAATAGGCGTACGCTTTCTGATGTTCTTTATATGCCTGCTTATGCACAGAGAGACCAGATGATTTTACACGTCTCTCAATAGCACGGCCAGTTGCCTTCATCTTGCGCAGCTCATCAGTGTACCAGGGGGCTGAACGCAAGAAAGACACCAGTCTTGTCTTCAAGGGGGCGTGTAGGTCCAGGAGCTCCCGAAGAGATTGGTTGTAGTAATCCACAGAGTCATCTGGGCGGCCGTGGCGTAGTGGTAATGGCAGTCGTCCCCCGATCGGAAGGTTGGCGGTTCGAATCCAGGTTCCCCACACCATGTGTCGTTGTGTCCTTGGGCAAGACACTTAACCCCGAGTTGCTCCCGGTAGGACTGGAAAGCACCTTGCATGGTAGTCTGCCGCTACCGGTGTATGAATGTGTGTAGCATTCAATGTGTGTAGCGCTTTGAGATTTTCACTAATGAAAAGCGTGTTATAAATTGAATTCATTATTATTATTATCTGCAGAAGGATGATTGACAGCGGTCAGGGTGTGAAGATCAGCAGACAGAACATCAGGGGAAATGTTTTTAAGGTCACGGAACTGGATGGGTCGTTTTGGGTTTGAAGCAGGCGAAGATGAAGGCACTTCCAGGGAGATGACCCTGTGGTCTGAGACACCCAGGTCATATACAGATAAGTTATTGATGAGTACAGTGTCTGTAATCACCAAATCCAGAGTATGCCCCCTGCTGTGCGTAGGGGCGTCAACATGTTGAGTGAGATTAAGAGAGTCCAAAAGAGACTTAAAATCTGTTGCCAGAGGTGAAGAAGAATTGTCCACGTGGATATTTAAGTCGCCAAGAAAAATAGTCTTCACAGGGGAGGTGCAGAAAAAAGTGAGGAGGTCATGCATCTCTGAGTTAAATGAAACATGCGGTTTGGGAGGTCTATAAATTAATATAACATTCATCAGGAGTGGGGCTTTGAAGCTGAAAGCCAGACATTCAAAAGAAGAAAAGTCCTGAGAAGACAGATGAGACAATTTTAAATTACTGCGATAAATTACCGCCAGACCACCACCGCGGCCAGTGCTGCGGGCTCTCTGCAGATAACTGTATCCAGAGGGACACGCCTCATTCAGAGAACTGAACACATCTGGTTGATGCCAAGTCTCTGTAAGACACATGAGGTCCAAGTCCTTCTCCAGAATGTGATCATGAATTAAACATGACTTGTTGGATAGTGACTGCACATTGAAAAGTTCTAATTTAATACCAGTTGGAATAGGAGCTTTTTGAACCGGTTTAAGCAGACTGAAG
>JBBPBX010068422.1:0-19132 GCA_038048925.1 Garcialebias charrua
AGAGAGTTCCACAGGCGGGGGGCAGCCACACTGAAAGCCCGGTCTCCCATGGTCCTTAATTTGGTTCTCGGAATGTGAAGGAGATTACTGTTCTGTGACCGCAGCGACCGGGTGGATGAGTATGGAATAAGAATATCCTTCAGATAATCTGGTGAAGCTCCATGTAAGCATTGATGTGTAATGAGAGCAGTTTTGTACTGAATTCTGTAGGCGACAGGAAGCCAATGAAGGTTATGGAGAATGGGCATAATATGTTCAAATTTACGAACTCTCAACAAGATCCTTGCTGTATAAAGTTATCTGAGCTAAATGAAGCTGTCTGGACTCGTTACGTCATTTAAACGATGCATAACATGTTGCGTGTTATTAAAGTTGAAAATGAAGACACCAGGTTTATTTTTATTTATTTATTTATTCAACACCACAAACTATGTCACACAAACACTGATAATTTAACTGAACACTATTAAAAACACGTTAACCAAACTGTAACTATGTCAATGAACTGGACTCTGCTGTGTTTTCATCCTGGATACTGTTCCCACATCCGAACCGGTCCGCCTGGTGGAAGGACAGCTTCTTTACCTCGCAGGAAAAAAATAAAAACTCAGTTGGTTGTTGTGTGATCGAAGTAAACACAAGCAAACATTATTAAGAACGTTGATTTACCTGCTGTAAATCAGCTGATTTACACGGACTAAAGTCCGACATCGTTGACTTGGTTCTGGTCCACTCAGCGACTGGTGTGGAGCTTGTTAGAGGAAGCGGGTCCCGTTTGGCATCAAATCTGTCGACTCTTATCCAAATTCCAACTTTAACTTGTTGTTAAGTTGTTGTTAGCTGAACTTTTAGCCCAGAAGAAAGCAGCAGACTGAGGAAACATGCATGCGCATTAGATGAAGCTGCAAAATTTGCAGCGCCATCTAATAACCCGGCATGGTAACTACAGCAGATTCATGAGGGCGGGGGGGATTCCTGCGGATGCATAAACACAGAATTTGTCCGTGTCAACGCAGATCTTTTACTCTAATAGACTATATGCCACGGACATGGCATGTGTGCTGAGCCCCCTTCTACCGTATTCACCCTGCTAACACACGACTGCACACCATCATACAGCTCCAACCACTTCATCAAGTTTGCGGACGACACAACAGTGGTGGGTCTCATCAGCAACAACGATGAGACGGACTACAGGAACGAGGTGAGCCGCCTGGCCTTGTGGTGCGGACACAACAATCTCACTCTCAACGTGGAGAAGACAAAGGAGATTGTCGTGGACTTCAGGAAGAGGGATGCACAACATGCCCCTCTGACCATCAACAGCACCGCAGTGGAGAGAGTGGACAGCACCAAGTTCCTGGGAGTGCACGTCTCAAAGGACCTGTCCTGGAGCAGGAACACTGCAGCACTGGCCAAGAAGGCTCACCAGCGCCTCTACTTTCTCCGCAAGCTGAAAAGGGCTGGAGCTTCAACCCCCATCATGTGCACCTTCTACAGGGGAGCCATAGAAAGTGTACTGACCAGCTGAATCACGGTGCACCACGGCCTCCAGTCCCCATCCTACTCATCCAAAACACAGAGAGACAACTGTTAGCATCCTTGCTAACATAAACAACGCACCCCAACCCGGAGGGCCACGCCCCCCCACTTCTCCTGGACTACAACGTCTACCCACCTGCGGCACTACAACGAGGAGGATGGAGTCCGTCGAGTCGTCTTCCTCTTCTGCACGAGCAACAACTAATTATGACGTGCTGGGCGCACGTCCTCACCACGCTCGTCCTCCTTGCCCTCACTGCAGGACTTACACAGCAACCGCCTCACTCGGAAAGCCCTCTGCATGGCAGGTGATCCCACACACCCACTACACAGCTGCTTCAGACTGCTGCCATCAGGGAGGAGACTAATGGTGAATCCAGACCGAATGCGTTTTCTACTGCAGGAACGTCCAGTTTACATGCAAAGTCAATGGTGGACGCACCTCCAGGCGCCTCCTGGCGTCTTGCGTCACGTCGCGTGCGTGTTGAGCGTGCTGGAGAGCTTTTTCCGTGCACGTGAACCCGCGTCAACCTCCAAAGCACGCCTCCAACATGCTGAAGATTTCGCCGTTCAACTTTCAAACGCCGCTCAAACTCTACCCGATTGGTTGGTGTGTCAACCAATCAGGGAGAGTCGGGGGAGAAGAGAGGGGGTCAGGGGGAGAGTCCCTATGTGACGCGGAAACCAGTGACGCGGAAACCATTGCGCATGTGACGTATTGTTTGTGGAACACAGAAAAAACCCGCGGAGTCATGGAATATGGAAGAGAAACTCATTGTAGCTGTGTGTTCGCGACAATTCCTTCACAACCAGTCAAGTCTGCTCCACAGAGACAGAAATAAAGAGCTCCTCACCTCGCGGAGTGCATTGACGACTCGGTACACCGGTAAGCTCCTCCCCCACACCCCCGCAGCAGCAGGGTTGCCAGATAAACATGAATTTTATTTTTTTATTTATTTATTTTTACCCCTTTTCAGTGCAAATGTTCACTAAACTCAACACATTATTAATCTTATCAGACCCTCACGCAGCAAATATGACAGTTTGGGTAAAAAAAAATAAAAAATAAGCAACAGTACTAGATGATTAATTAATTTTTATCTGGCAACCCTGTGCAGCAGTTTTCTGGGTAGTTTGGCTTCTGGCTTTTTGGTCTGGACACAAAGTGCGTCCACTTGCGTGCGTGTTGAGCTTTTTTGCAGTTGAAATCGCGTTCGGTCTGGATGTACCATGAGGAGTCTCCAGGCTCGAACCAGTAGACCAGTGGTCCCCAAACTACGGCCCGCGGGCCAGATCCGGCCCGCCTCCACATTTGGTTCGGCCCTCAGAACAATACCAGAGAGCATTTAGATTTTTTTTCATATGTGTATTTGTATTTGATAATAAAGTTGGACTTTTGCAATAAAATGTTCCTTAGTTATGAACTATTTTGAACTATTGTTCCACATTTAATTTATTGTGTCAGCGTTTGGGGAAAAACGCTGACACATCCAAAACGTGACATTCTGTTCCACCCTTCTGCGGTCTGTGCCCCTATCTGGCAACCCCCAGAAAAAAAATCCTAAACCCGCCCCTCTCAAAGACAGAACGGAATAATGGCGAAAAGATTAGGTAAGAGAAAAATTGATTCAGAATGCAGGGCATTTAAGCTGCAGTGGACAAATGATTATTTTTTTGTTCAATGCAAAGAAAAGTCTGTCTGTCTCATCTGTAAAGAATACAATCTGCGGCGACACTATGAATCCCGTCACAAAGACAAGTATGATAGCTTATTTATTTTATTGTTTATTTATTATTTATTTGATTGTGCTTTCTGGAAAACAATACATTTTTACATTTAGGCACTCCTGCAATCGTCACACTTTTTCCTGTTACAAACTGACTCCGGCCCCCCACCAGAGAAGGGAAAAGTTATGTGGCCCTCACAGGAAAAAGTTTGGGGACCCCTGCAGTAGACTGAGAGACAGCTCTGTTCATCAGGCAGTCAGAATGCTAAACACTCTGCCTGCTCTGCCTCCCCTCCCATTTGAACTGCCTTAACACAAAAAACTTTCTCACACATTACCACACAACACAAAGATTTTAACACTGGACTCTGTGTCATCAAACGGGTTATTCACTAAACTCTCGGTCATGTGCTCATTCAGTTTGCACTACTTCTCATATTTGCACTAATGTTTGTATTACATTACTGCCTATAGTCATACTACTGTTTACATTCACTGTTTACATTTATTAATACTGTTTACATTTATTACTACTGTTTACATTTATTACTACTGTTTACATTTACACTACTTTTATATCTACACTACTGCTGATACATATACAGTATTCTCTGACTAGCCTTATTTAAGGATGCCCAATGTGCCTTATGTGCCTTACTGCATATGCCACTTTGCCTCTATACCAACATCAACTACCTCATACATATACTGTGTACATTAACTCATATGCTGCTTTGCCACTCTTTGCAAATGTCAATGCTAGAACCTTCAGTTTATTTTATAGATATACTTTTTATACTTTTTATACTACTATGCAAAAACTCAGGACAGTATTACACTTTTATTATTTCATTTTATGCTTATGTTCATTAAATGTTTAGTGTTTTAGTGTTGGTGTAAATTTTCATACTTTTATACTACTATGCAAAAACTCAGGACAGTGTTACACTTTTACTATTTTATGCTTATGTTTATTAAATGTTTTAGTGTTTTAGTGTTTAAATGGTTACTGTTGCACCGAGGGACTGAGAGAAACGCAATTTCAATCCTGTGTATGTCCTGTACATATTGCAGTTCTGACAATAAAGTTGACTTTGACTTTGACATCCGTTCTGGCACTTTCGCATTCATGAGCTGGACCGCGCACTTCCGGTTAGCGGGAAAAGACACAAACATAAATGTCTAAATACAATTAATAAAACATCTGCATACACACCAATAATAACTCTATACACATATAAATCCATATAAAATCATGGTGACGTTCCCCCTACGGATAGCCGCGATAAATTTTCGCCCAAAACCCCCTCGGAACAGCTGTTCCCACTGGTGGGTGGACACAACGGAACTCACTTGTAGTGCCAGTAGCGCACATCCGCTTCCCGTTTCGGGTCGTTGTCATGGTCTGCTACTAGGAGCTAACGCTAACAACAACAGCAGTGGATCGGAACCGGAAGTGCGGGATGTGTCCTATATTTTAATGGAGGTACGTCACACCTACCCGTGGCATATAGCCTATTAACATACCCAAAACCTCAGTCCCCCCCCCCCCACCATGTCCGTGTAAACAGGGCCTAAAAGTTCTGCTCATTTAGCAAGATATTTGTTACAAACTATAGCAGTCAGTGTTGGGGTAGACACTGTCTGTTAGCAAAATATGCAACTTTCATAATTTATTGGATGTACCAACAATTGCAACTGATTAATGCTGGGAGTCAGTCTGGTTCAAGATGGCTGCCCCAGATAATCCTTGTTAGCCAAAAGAAAATGGTTATAGCTCAGTGACCGTAATTACTATTGTGTTGAAATGTCACGTTGAAATGTCAGCTGAGAGTTATTCAGAACATGGGGCATCTTGTGATATTCATTCATTCATTCAACCTTTATTTATACAGGCTAGCCTCGTTGAGTCACGGGGACTCATTTACAAGAGGGACCTGTCTCACTCACACCAAACAACCATCCACTCTCACACTCACACCTAGGGTCAATTTAGAGTCACCAATCAGCCTAACATGCATGTTTTTTGGTCTGTGGGAGGAAACCGGAGTACCCGGAGGAAACCCACGCATGCACGGGGAGAACATGCAAACTCCACCCAGAAAGGCCCCGGACCGGGATTTGAACCGGCAACCTTCTCGCTGAGAGGCAGCAGCTCTACCAGTTGTGCCACCGTGCTGCCCAGATATTGCATGAGACTACACAGAAAGATATTTTCAACATGATTTTAGTCTAAAATTCTGGCATGAAAGGTGGCGGGTGATATGCCTTCCTTCAAGGAACACCGGACCTTTAACTTCCTCCACCGTTCTGTCATTCGGGCTGAACTCCAGAGCCAAATGTTTTCTCATGTTTGGTGTTTTAAAGCAGACCACTCCAGTTGTTCCAGGATTACTCTAGGCGTTTCTCACAGTCAGACAGGATTAGTCCAGCTGTTAACAGATCCTGACAGGAGGACTTGTTTGGATTTTATTTGTCTTCTCCTTTGCTCCTTCAGCCCAGTTTCTGCTGTGAACCAACACTTTCCAGAATAAGTAATCAGATGATCAAAGGTTTGAGCTAGGAGGAAGAGTTGCTTTTCCATAAGAGCAAGAACTAAAGAAATGATAGGGAAAAACTAACATTTGCCAAATGTATTTCTTCCTAATCATAATATCTAATATTCCTGTGACGGGCCGTAGTGGTCTGAACTGCATGGCTCTGACTGGATGTTACACTTTGCGTTTGCATAATCATTTATTTGAATCTAGCAGCAGCATATGGTGCATTATTAACATTCCTGCTGATGGAGTGGCTTGTCACCACGGCCATAATTTGCCAATTTTTATGGGTATAAACTTGCTCAGGCTTGAATCTCCGCTTCAGTATTAATTCATTGAGGAAAATATCCCTCGAGACGGAGCACAAGAAAAAAAAACATTTATCACCACGTCCGGCTCTATTGCCCTTTTAGAGAGCATTCCTAACAGGCTTTTCCATCTGGGCCTGAAGGGTCTTTTGCACGGACGCCTCTCTCTCTCTCTCTCTCTGCTCAGACAATTCTGTTTTCCTCCATGATGTGCTTAACCACTGCAGTGTTTCTAAAGCTGGCAGAGGCTCCAAAAACATTCAGGTTTCATGTCCGGACAGAATGTAGCTGAAACTGAAAGGCGTACAGTAGAGGGTAGTCGTCTGGTGATGTCATGAAATTATTAAGTATAACGGAGTCGAGGAGCACATACCAGACGTCTTCAGTCATAATCCAGAGCTTGTGGAAAGGTGCCAGGTTGAGTTTGCAGTATCACACCCACATTAAGGCTTTCAGGCATGACAGGAAGCACAAAAACAGTTCAAGCCACCTAGACAATGGCAGGAAATAAAAGTAATTTAAAAGTCAACTTAAGTACCGTATTTTCCGACGTAAAAGTCACAGGTCTTTTTCCTAATTTGCATGTCCTGCGACTTATACGGCGAAGCGACATATTTATGGATTTTCCCCCATATTTTTAGACCAGTCTTTGGCTGAGATATGACTGTTTCCATTCATTCTGTCTGTCCACCATGTGTCGTTGTGTCCCTGGGCAAGACACTTAACCCCGAGTTGCTCCCGGTAGGTCTGGCTGGCGCCTTGCAAGGCTGGCTACCACTACCGGTGTATGAATGTGTGAATTAATGGGTGGATGGCTGGTATTGTAAAGCGCTTTGGGGCTCCTCACGGGGGGCTGGAAAGCGCTATATAAATAAGCTCCATTTACCATTTACCATTCTGACGAAAAAAATGGAGCAGTACTACTTTCGGCCGCTAGGGGCGCAGCACCACTTTCAGCCGCTAGGGTCCACCGACCGTTCCCAGCTCATGTGTCCGACAGCAGCCTCCTCTGGTCGGACTCACTCTGTCGCAGCCTGGCCTCCTGCTCTCTAGAGGTCTGACACTTCCAGAGAGTCCACCGAGCATTCCCAGCTCATGTGTCCGACTGCAGCCTCCTCTGCTCGGACTCACTCTGTCGCAGCACGGCCTCCTGCTCTCTGGAGGTCTGAACTACTGTTACCTCAGTGTTTGACTGTTAGAAAAATAGCTCATGAACCACACAACAGATTTTGATGAAACTTACAGGAAGTAATCACTGGATGGACATTTACAACTGATAAGCTTTAGGAGATGTTTGAGCTAAAATTAGATTTATTTATACTGTAATTTATTTTGTCAGCTTCATTTTGCCATGTTTTAACCGTCAAAGTGCATTTATTAAGAAAAGTTCAGCTGAGACACACTTTTACTATAATGTCAGCAAACAAATATATTTTTACGATGTTTATCTTGTTACATTTTTAAAGAGATGAAGGTTTTCGGAGCGCGCGCACGTTTTGGAAGAGCCGTCAAAGCGAAACTACCGTATTTAAATGAAGCTGATTTGAACATTACGTTAATTTTTAAAGGTAAAGTTCAGCTCAGAAACGCTTTTGCTATAATGCCAGCAAACAAATATATTTTTTAAGGTGTTTATCTTGTTAAATTTTAAAGACATGAAGGTTTTCGCAGCGTGCGCACATGTTTGGAAGACCCGACAAAGCAAAACTATTTAAATCAAGCTGATTTGGACATTACGTTAAATTTTAAAGGTAAAGTTCAGCTCAGAAACACTTTTGCTATAATGTCAGCAAACAAATATATTTTTTACGGTGTTTATCTTGTTAAATTTTAAAGAAATGCAGCGTTTCCACTCGCTACGCGTGCATGCTTCGCAGCACCTACGTAACAAAACTATTTTTAAAATTCAGCTGATTTGACCATTACGTGCATTTATTAAGGAAAAGTTCAGCTCAGACACATCTTTGCTATAATTTTCAGCAAACAAATAATTGTTTTTAAGTATTAATCTTGTTAATGTACTTCCGTGCACGTTCCTGTGGCCATTTGGCAACCAATCCATTTTTGGCAAAACACTGGCCCACATTTCTGGATCGTCAGCGGTGACGCGTAACATATGTGACGCGTCAGCTGTGACGCATAATAGATGCGACGTATACGGCGGTGCGACACATTTATGGATTTTTCCACTTTATTGGACATAATTGGACTAATGCGACATATAGGGCGGAGCAACTTTTAAGCCAGAAAATACGGTGACTACTGTATGTCAAAATAACGTGAAAAATACATTAAAAGAAACTGGTCCAGATGACACAATTTAAACTTTTTTTGTTGTTATCTACCTGGATGATTGAGCTTACAAACCTTTTTCTGAACCATTTTGGCCTTGTTTGTCCTCAGGCTGTTTCTGTGAGTAGCAAGTTGGCCATCTGGCCTGAAACATTTGATTGTTGTACATGATGATTGATTGTTTTGGACTGATGGTCCCTGTTTGCATGTGTTAAAAGCCTGCTTCTAAGATTCCAACAGGAGGTTGACTTGAAACACAGCAGTGAAGACTACCTATGGGACAGATCTGGTTGGCAGACCGCAGACTGATGAAGTCTTCTGGATGGGAGACAAAACATTTCTCACTTAAATGGAAGCTGGTCCAGTTGACATGATTTAACCTTTTTTGTCGCTATCTACCTGGATGATTGAGCTTACAAACCTTTTTTTTTTTTTTATATACAGGTAGTCCTCGGGTTACGACGGTCTCGAGTTACGACGTTTCGGGGTTACGTCACACATCTCATTAAAATAAATTAGAAAAATCTTATTTTATGTGTTTAAATGTTTATTTATTTTATTTATTTATTAAAATTCATTCATTTCATTAAAACAAAGTCAACAACTCAATAAAATGAAAAAACATACAATCAAAATAAAATGAAAGGCAGCAGATGAAGAATAATCTTATAATCTCTGCCCCTTTTTTACCCAAATAAACTCACAACAATGATTTATCAAAGAACAAAATTAATTGCATCACCAAATGTAAGATTACATCAACTTAAACAACTCAAATAAATTCTTATGTTATTTTTCATATTCCTTCAAAAAAATCACTTTTACCATACCATACCATACCATTTTATTTATAAAGCACTTTAAACAGGAACAAGTCCACACCAAAGTGCTGGACAAACAAACACGCAACAGGCAACACAGACAATGAAGTACAACACGAAAAACATAAAAACATTGCAGATCATAAATCAAACGATCCAATACAAATCAGCTGGCATTGAAAGCGATGGAGTAGTAATGAGTTTTTAACCGGGATTTGAAAATCGAGAGGGAGGGGGCCTGTTTGACGAGCAGCGGTAACTCGTTCCAGAGTCTTGGGCCTGCTACAGAGAACGCCCTGTCACCTCTGCGCTTAAGGCGAGTTTCTGGAACTATTAAGAGTACCTGATCCTCTGACCTCAAAGCACGTGGAGGGACATATGGGTGTATCAGATCCGAGAGATAGGCGGGGGCGAGACTGTTCAGCGATTTGTAGACATACATGAGAATTTTGAATTGGATTCGAAGATGAACCGGTAGCCAGTGAAGGGAGGCCAAGACTGGTGTAATGTGCTCTCTTTTGCGTGTGCTGGTTAAAAATCGGGCAGCTGCGTTCTGAACCAGTTGTAATCGTGCAATGGTGGCTTGACTGACGCCAAACAGAAGTGAATTGCAGTAATCAAGCCTAGATGTAATGAATGCGTGAATCACTGTCTCCAGGTTGTTTTTGGATAATATGGGCTTCAGCTTAGACAGACGCCTCAGCTGGAAAAAACAGGATTTGACGATCATGTTTACATGACTGTTGAGTTTCATGGAAGGATCCATTATCACTCCCAGATTTTTGACTTTTTGTTTTTCGGACAGGGGTAGAGCAGACAGGTCAATGCAGTGGTTTGAGGTTGTGTCATTGGGAAGGAACAATATGGCTTCAGACTTCTTATCATTGAAGCTTAAGAAATTTAAAGCCATCCAGTCCCTGATGTCAGCCAGGCAGTCGAGCAGAGGTTGAATAGAGCCTGTACCATTTTGTCTTAGGGGGAAGTAAATTTGACAGTCATCAGCGTAGAAGTGGAAGGGTATATTGTGTTTCCGGAAAATAGCACCGAGTGGCAGCAGGTATAAGGAGAACAAGAGAGGACCCAGGATGGACCCCTGCGGAACCCCCCATTTAAGAGCCGCCACTGCAGAAGTAAAATCATTGATGGACACACAAAAAGACCTGTCAGAGAGGTAGGATCTGAACCAGTTTAGGGCTGATCCTGAGATGCCCACCCACTGCTCCAACCTAGCAATGAGGATCTCATGGTCAATGGTGTCGAAAGCGGATGTGAGGTCCAATAGGACAAGCAGCACAGAGTCACCAGTATCTGTGGATAGAAAGATGTCGTTAAAAACCTTCAGTAGGGCAGTCTCAGTGCTGTGGAGGGATTTGAAGCCAGACTGGAATAGCTCGGGGATAGCGTGATCCTCCAGGAAGCACTTTAGTTGGGACTCAACTATTTTCTCTAGAAGTTTAGAAACAAATGGGAGTCTGGAGACAGGCCTGAAATTGGATAATACTGACGGGTCGAGGTTTGGTTTTTTCAGGAGGGGTTGAACAGCAGCATGTTTTAATGATTTTGGCACCACACCCGAGGATAGACTGCTATTTACAATCGAGAGAATGGAGGGACCTAGAGTGTGAAAAACCTCCTTTAGAAGCCGAGGGGGGACCACATCGAAGGGGGAGCCAGATGGTTTCAGGTTGCACATGACCTGCTCTAGAGAGGACAGAGAGACTGGTTCAAAATGGTCACAAACAGCAACAGATTGAGGTGGGATGGATGGATCGTGAGATGGAGGAGAAATGAGAGCCCTGGTGGTTGCGATTTTATCTAAAAAGAAATGTTGGAAGTTCTCGCACAGCTCAGTCGAGGCTTCCATGGGTGATTGTTCAGTGAGGTGGAGAACAGAGTTTAGGGTGGAGAACAGAACTCGAGGGTTACGAGAGTTTGCAGCAATGATATCAGAGAAGTATTGTGATTTAGCAGTTTTCACTGCTTTCTGATATCGGCGCCAGCTCTCTTTTACCATCTCAAAAGAGACCTGCAGACTGTCTTTTTTCCACTTCCTCTCCACCTTTCGGCATTGCTGCCTGGCAGCTCTGGTCGTGTCATTCAGCCACGGTTCGGCCCTGAGTTTTGGTCTTCTCGGTTTAATAGGCGCCACTTGATCCAAAGCCTTTAAACAAACAGAGTCAAACTGGTTTTTAGCAATCTCTTAAATGTATAACGAGATCTGGCTGTTTTAACATTTTCTTCTAAACCGTTCCACAAACTTATTCCTTGAATTATGGTACACCGTTCCTTCAAACAGGTACGAAAACAAGGTTTCACAAATATTTCTGACCCTTTAAGAAAATACAGGAAACCCTCGAGGTACGACACCTGCGACCTACGGCAACTCAGACTTACGATTTTATCATATTTAATAAAAATATGATAAAAAAAAAAATTATTATTATTTTTTTTTTGTGTGTTTAAAAGTTATTAATTTCATGTGTATAGCACTTTGTTGCAGCTGTGGTTGTTTTAAATGGCTTTATAAATAAAGTATAATTATTAATTTTACGTTTTGATTAGAAATTTATCGTATTTACGCAACTTCCGGTCGTTTCCGGTCGCCACTTCCGGTCGCCATTTTACAACTGAGAGCTCCAGAGGCTACTGTCAGCTGGCTCCGTGTGCCCGATCAGGGTTGCCTCATACGGATAAATTAGCTGGAAACACTCGGTCAACTCTGTGGACGTCTCAGGTCCGGAGGAGCAGCCGCGGATCGCCCCGCGATCGGCGGCCACAACGCCGCCCGACATGCTAACGACAGCAGCTAACAGAGCAGCTAACACAGGCGAAGACACCGAGCCGACATGCCGCGGAGGGGCCATCTGCGGCCGGGAGCTCGCCGCAAATGTCCGCCTGGCAGTCGGGGGACACCGGCTCAAAGTAAGACATTATATTTTTTATTTATTGTACAGTACAGTATTCATTTACTGTGCAGTTCTGTGCGTGTTTATGGCCTTAGTATGTCTGCTTGTTCAGTCTCATGCCATTAAATATGTGTGCGGCGCTCCGTTAGCGGTATAGCCGCGACCTATGTCAGAAACGCGGACCTACGACAGGCACGTGTTTTTGGTCCGCGAGGTACGACAAAATCGACCTAAGTCACACACGTAGGTCCCAATCCCTGACGTACCTCGAGGGCTACCTGTAAGTGCTCTCCCTTTTAACAAAATTTACTTGTATATTTACAGGCAATGCATTTTTATTAGCCCTATACATAAAAAGCAAAATGCTATAATCAACCAAGTCATAAAACTTCAATATCTTTAGTTTCTGAAACAATATGTTTGATGGATATCTATAATTTTTTCTTGTAATAACTCTTACTGCTCGTTTTTGTAAAATAAAAATAGGATTTGTAATCGTTTTACATGCCTTACCCCATACTTCAATGCAATAAATTAAATGTGGAACAATTATTGTATTATATAACAAGACCAATGCTTTATCATTTAACAGTTCCCTTACTTTATACAGTATTGCTATTGATTTTGATAATTTTTTTCTTAAACTGTTTATGTGAGGTTTCCATGTCAATTTTTCATCAATGATGACACCCAAGAACTTCACCTCATTAACTCTATGAATCTCAATTCCATCTACTGTAAATGGTGCATCAACATTCCTTTTACTATTACTGAATATCATGTAAAATGTTTTTTCCAAATTTAACGATAATTTATTTAGGTGAAACCAATTTTGTATTTTTACAAATTCTGTCTGTATCTTTTCCAACAATCGTTCAATGTCATTACCCAAACAAAAAAATGTTGTGTCATCGGCAAATAAAACACATTTAAGGAGTTCTGACACATCTACCAAGTCATTCACATATAGATTAAATAACTTGGGTCCAAGTACAGAACCCTGCGGCACTCCACACGTAATGTTACAAAGTTCAGATCTGACATCATTTATCTGAACAAATTGTTTTCTTTCTTTCAAGTAACTATTAACCCATTGTAATGCTGGCCCTCTAATACCATACCTATACAGCTTTTCAAGAAGAATTTTGTGGTCAATAGTATCAAATGCCTTCTTTAGATCAACATAAATACTAACACAACTCTTTTTTTGGTCAACAGCAGTTGTTATTTGTTCCATTAATTCAATAAGAGCCATTGATGTTGAAGTATTAGATCTAAATCCATATTGACTGTTACTTAATATATTCTGTTTAATTATAAATCCGTCCAATCTAGTTGCAAATAACTTCTCCAAAATTTTGGAAAACTGTGGTAACAACGATATTGGTCTATAATTATTTAACACACATTTCTCACCATTTTTAAAAAGCGGGATTACTTTGGCTATTTTCATATTGTTTGGAAATATTCCTGTTGAGAATGACAGATTACATATATATGTGAATGGCTCAATGACGTAACTTATTATGTATTTTACCAACCTCATATCCATGTCAATCCAATCTTTTGATTTTTTGTCTGTGAGGTGTTTTACAATATTCATTATTTCTTCTTTGTTAGTTTCTTCGAGAAAAATACTATTTTTACAACTTGTAACTTTGTAATTCACCTCTTTATCTACTATTGGTATTTTAGTAGCCAGACTCGGGCCAACATTCACAAAATAGTTATTAAATTCCTTTACAATTTCAGTTTGATCGTGGATCTCAATACCATCTTTTACAAGATATTGTGGAACCCCTGATTGTACTTCATGGTTTTTCAGAACACCATTCATTATTCGCCATGTTTCCCTCATGTTACCTTTACTTTTGTCTAATAATTCACTATAATATTCCTTCTTGTGTTTTCTTATAATCCATACCAATTTATTTTTATACTTCTTGTATCTCTCTTCTGCTTCTTTCGTTTTTTGTTTTATGAAGCATGAGTACAAGTAGTTCTTCTTTTTACAAGCATTTCTTAATCCTTTGGTCATCCATGGTTTATCAACAACTCTTCTGGTATAATATTTTTGTTCTTGATGTTCTTGATTTTATGTGTACAGCACTTTGTTGCAGCTGTGGTTGTTTTAAATGGCTTTATAAATAAAGTATTATTATTATTTTGAAGCCAATTTACGCAGTTTCCGGCAGTTTCCGGAGGGAGGGAGGAGCTTGAGCGCTCAGTGGAAACATAGGAGTGGGAGACCTCATTGTTTCGACAGGCAGACCTTACGGTAAAACTCTGGACCGCTGGACCGCGCATGGAAATACAGGAGACCTAATTGTTTTGAGCAGAGGTTTACGAGGCAGAGAGGCTACAGCTGAGCAATGAGCTAACATGCTAGCAACGAGCTAACATGCTAACGCTGTGGACCGCGTGAAGCTGCAGGAAGCTCACCAGCTCCCAGTAAGAAATTAACTATTTTTTCCATTCATTATGGCTCCGAATGTATGTGTTTTTTGATAATTATGTAGGGTAATGTGTTAGGATAGGCTAAGTGCTTGGTAAAAATACAGTACTGTATGTATGAGGGGCCGTTTGGACGTATGAGGTGTCGTTTGGATGTACGAGGTGCACTTATGAGGTGCCGTTTGGACGTATTTTTTGACTTACGTCAATTTTCGTGTTACGAACGGGCGTAGGAACGGAACTCGTTCGTAAGTCGGGGATCCCCTGTATTTTAAAAATCCTTTCCCCAAGCAAATCAATGAGCAAATAAAAGGCAGTTGTGCGTTTCATATTGGTGCAAGACAGCACATAGATGACCTGCTCTGGTTCACAAAAAAGATTATTATCATCTGGACAGTTTCTTTTTGGAAGAAACATTTCGTCTTTCATCAAGACTGTTACCGTGTCTGAAGCTTTAAATGTGCTGACCGTGTCCAGTCTGCCCCGCTCAGTCTGCCGGTCTCGGAGGAGGGGCAGACTGAGTGCGGCAGATTGGACACGGCTGTCCGGGGTCGGGCTAGATTGAAAGAGTCGGGCTAGATTGAAAGAGTTCATGAAAATAAATTTCTTGGTGTCATTATTGATGATACACTCAACTGGAAACAACACATCAAATATGTTCAAAGTAAAGTCTCAAGAAATATCGCTCTCTTAAACAAAACCAAGTTGGTCATAGAACAAAAAGCATTGCATGTACTCTACTGTTCACTAATCTTACCTTATTTAAGTTATTGTGCAGAAATCTGGGGCAATAATTACAAAACTACTTTACAGGCATTAGCAATACTACAAAAAGCAATAAGAATAATTCACAAGGTGGGACATTTAGGAAGCACTAATACACAATTTGTAAAATCAAAACTATTAAAGTTCATTGACATAGTGAGACAGCTCTTTCTTTACAAAGCCAAAAATAAACAATTACCGGCAAACATTCAAAACTTGTTTAAGACTAAGGAGCAAATTTATAAGTTAAGGGGGGAATCACCGTTTAAAATATGCAACTTCAGAACTACTCGAAAAAACTTGTGTGTATCAGAAAGTGGAGTCAAACTGTGGAATAATGTGAATATTGAACTTAAACAAGTTTCTTGTTTTACAGAGAAATCTATGAGAAGCGCATTGAAAATGGTCGGCCCTGCCTCTGTGTGCGTTATTTTTATTTATTTTTTATTTCATACATTTTATTACATGATGTTGAAAATGTGAATAGGTGCTGCTCATTACATCTCAAGAAGAATCATGAATACTATTATAAAGTTCAGCTTCATAGCATGTGGCGTCCAGTCCTGTGGACCCAGCAGGATACACTCATGCAGCCAGAGATGAAGAAATGATGTATCGGGTACACAGTCCTCCACATAGATGAACAGTTATTCATACAAAATAATATTGTAAAAGAATTAAAAGGAAGAAGCTAAAAACAATTCACTTTGACACATAATTTATTGTAACTTTTCCTGTTAACATTCAGTTTTAACTTTTTCCTTTAAATCACTGTGTGCACATTTAAAAAAAAAAAGAAATCGTTATCTTGTTGTTACTTTTTAATGACATTACGTATGTAAAAACAACATAAAAAGTTTTTGATGTATCCTTAATTTTGAATACTTCAACAATATATTTTCAGTTTATTTTCTAGGGACTATACAGTCCCAAATGTTTGTTAACACTGCACACACAATTACAATGTCATAAAATAGATTAGAGATTTCAAAGTCTGAAACATAACAGGGAGCTAACTTCTCAAAATCTTGGAAATGTCTACAACTGAAGGTGCTGCGGTAAGAGTCCAGTGTGTCCTGCAGTGGGTGTGACATGTTGTTTAGGATCTGGAGCAGTTTCCTCAACATTCTCTGCTCAGACACTTCTGTCATAGACTGCAGTTCCCCTCCCAGAACTGAGCCAGTAATGTTACCCACATTGACAAATTGCTAAGGCTAAAGAGTTTTTATTGTTTTTAGTAAAATTATAATGGTGTTATAAAATTATACAAAATTTTAATATCACTGGTGTTTTAGAAGAAAGATGGTCTTATAGTGGTGTGCGTAGTTTTGTTGGCTTGTGCTTGGCTGGAGGAATTTTATTGCAGTTTTTCTACTTTGAAATCTGATTTACAAGAGAATGACCTTTTGGTGATGAATGCCTTGTCTACACTTCTCTGGTTCTAACAAGGTTGACCAGACTTCTTCAGTCAGACTTAAGAAGTCTTTTGAATAAAAGATTAAACGTTTCAAGAAAGAAGAATCCATCCAGAGGGCCTGACCCAACCTTGTTAGATTCATCTACCTGGATTATTGAGCACACATCAGGACACTTCTCTGGTTGTTGTAATAACTTCTACCTTGTGCTGTGACTAAATTAGACAAAAAAGGGTAACCTCTATTGTTTTAGGTAGACTAAGTACCTGTACTGCGTTAAAAAATAGCCAAGGTTAGAATGTTTGTTGGTATATTGATATAATCTACAACATTATAAAGTAGGATTTGCTTTATTATGTTTTCAGTATTCACCTTAAACTAGGTCACAAAAAAAGGCAACCCATTATTTTTTATCAAAAGCTTCAATAAAACATTTTTATAATTTGTTAGATACTCAGATTTTCACTTAGAAGGCATCTTCCTTGTTGTATATTGTGTAAAATCACAGCACACAGGCCATCTTATCACGGTCACATCAGTCTTTTGGCCTGTAATTGTGTGTATTACGGCCACATGGTGCTTTGCAGTAATGTGATGGTCTTGGCAGCCTGATGCAGGTCTGGCAGTGGTTAATTCAAATGGCGTGACACATTAGGACTCTGTCAGCCTTCAGCTGAGTTTGGCAGGTTCAAGGAAGTATCTTTTCAGCAAGTTGCTACTAAGGCAGCATTAAATGCCCATGGGTGTGCACGAGAACAGAAGGAAAATCCATTCATCTGATCTTTTTGTGCTTCAGTTTATGTCATGGATGGATGATAGACTGATGAGATCACCAACACTATGAATGCAAACCTAATACTTTCATGCTCCTTATTGTCAGGAAACTGTCTCTGCTGTGAGCGACGGATTGACAACTCTTTCTGTCAGGAAAGAGATTAGCCAGATGACGTGTCTGTCAACGCTAACATGGTTGGACGATGCAGATTTCAACCTCTCAGGCTCTCTCAGAAGAAACTAGTCTTTTAGTTTGTACTGAAGAAGAGGTGTCCCGTTGCATGCGTGAAGGATAATAATTATCTGCTTGAGTCCCCTCAAGACTTGTGTGTGCAATTTAGGATCACTCCAGGGCTTCAGGGTAATAAATACAGATATTACGTTCACATCCTATTGATCTGTCAGTTTTCATTCACTTTATATCACACAGGACACACTGTGCAGTGTCCCACAACTGTTCCCGTTGATAATTGGGGTTTGTCCTGTTTTCTTAGCCCATATTTGTTCAAAACCTCCTGTGTTTGACAGTCATAGCCTAAACCTAAAGTTCACGTGCTTTAGGTGCAGAACTTCCTTAAGATGTCTAGAGAAGCAGTGCAATCATGAATCCTTTTTTGTGTTGTAATTCTATGCTGGTGTACTGGAGAAAGGGTTGGAGGGAAACATTTGATTCAGTATTGCAGGATTTGTTGAATTTCTACAACTTTGCCTTTTTTTTCTCTTTGTACCAAACTAATCTCCCTAACATCTCACCCACTTCCATTTCTGCTCCTCTCTACTTTTGTTTTGTTTTATCATATTTGCATTTTCCTAATTTCACATTCCACTGACCTCATTAGTTTTTAATACCCTGATGCATTTTTAGCAACTTTTTTTTGTTTTGTTTTGTTTTGTTTTTCATCAGTGACCGGTCTGATGTTATTGTCTTCATTGATCTGCTCTACATCTTGACCAAACGTACCCCAGCTCTTTGGGAAAGGTTCACATCTCTTTGAAGTTCCCCCAAACTCTGAAGCGTTTCCGCAAAAGTTAGAACTTAAAAGAGAATTAGAGAGGAGAGAAACTTGTCTCTTTTTCATTGGTCCACTTGTTATCACTATTCAAGGTGAAATTCAGCGCAGAGAAGGAAATTGTTTAGGAAAAGTATCTGAGTGAGAGACTTTCAGACGCTAGATGAGAGTTTTAGCTTAAACTCGACAAAAACAATTTCAGTGTAAGTCAGTTTGACATTTTAGCTGAACTTTGACACCTTTTCACTTGCAGAAATGACACATTGATGTTTCACATTTAAAGAATAACAGCATATAACATATATCATGAAAATGACAAAAGTTATCCTTTTGATTACATTAGAATAAAATCAAAGATAGAAATAGTCTCTTTTGATGACTATATTCTCAGATTACAACTAATGGAATGATTTTGTGGTAAATGTCTTGCTTTACTGAGAGGTCAGTAAAGGTCATCACTGGACAGTTCAAAAACCTTAGTTTGACCCTGGGTAGGTCCACTACATCTCCCCCCTTTTGGAAGCCATCGCCAGTCCTTGGGGATGGGGTCCAACACGAAAGGAAACCTTGAACTGTCT